>QAXN01001057.1:559-22427 GCA_004335795.1 Chlamydomonas sp. 3222
CGGCACGCTGTACGACCCCATCAGCAGCAGCACGCTGTTGCCTGCCGCTGCCAGCGCTGGCGCACGGCGGGCTGGGTGGGTGACCCGTGGCGGACGCCTGCTGCTGCGCCGCCGGCGGCGGCGCTGCACACTGCGTCGGCGGTGGCACCACTCCAGCTGTCGCGGACGCCGCCGCAGTACCTGTATGCAGTGCATCCCCCCTCGGCTCCGCATGTGCTGCTGCAGCCGCGGCTGGTGCTGGTGCTGGTGCTGCGGCAGCTGCGGCTGCGTTCTCTGCAGCTGCAGCCAGCTGCTCGGCGGTCGTGTCCGGCACGCTGGTGGGTTGCCCCTCACACAGCTGCAGCAGCATCAGGGGCTGACCGTTGGGGGCAGCGGCGCGCCACAGCTGCACCCAGTGGGTTCCGGCGATTGCGTCTTGAGTTGCCAACCATGTCCGCAAGCCGCTGAGCTCGAAAAACGGCTTCTGCTCGACGCCCTTGGGCTGCTGCGCATGTTGCCCCGGATTTGCACGCTCCGACCTCGTCAGCAAGAGCCTGAGTGCCTCGCATTTTGCTGATTCGTCACTGTTTGTCGAAATGGCGACAAACAGGAAGGTGCTGGGCGCGGCCGGCTCAGTGGCGCCGAAGAACTGCTCCGCAGTTGCGCGGCTGAGCCGAAAAGCGCCACGAGAGAGAGACTTTGTGGTGATTGGCACCGCAAAGCCATCAATACCCTCCGCCGAGGCATCGAGAGGCTGTCCGGAGCCCGGGGTTGGACCACCGAGTCCCATGGGACACTGCTGGCGCCTACGCGTGATGTGCAGCAAGTAGTATGCTAATGAATCTTTTCTCTTGTTGTATATATGCGGGCTTACAACATTGGCAAGTTTCTACCGTCTCGGTGCATTTGATGGCGCGCTTTAGGGCGATGACGGCAAGAACTAACACAACAGAGTCCGTCTCTGCAGCTGGCCTGCAAATGGGTGGATATAAGACGCGTACGGTGTACCGCACACAAGACGCAGTGGAGTAGCGTGCGTTGTGGCCCAGGCTCTTGCCAACAGCGTGTTCGAGGACGCGGTGGTACGAGCTGGCTCACGCACGGCCACACGGGATTGTGACAAACCCCGATCCTAGAGATCGAGATTGGAGCCCTTCAGATTGGTGGCGGTGCTCCACCTAGGATGAGTTGCCTGGCCACCAGGATAGTGTTGCCTGGCCACCAGGACTGAGCTCACAGGCCACCAGCTGAAGCCTGACTGCCCCCGACACACGTGGCGTGCTTGGCCATCACGCAGTACCAATCAAACAACAGCAGGGCGCTGAGAAGAGGCACGAGGGACGAGGGGCGAAGGATAGTAAACAGCTTGATGATATTCGCAGTGGTTGGTGTATCTGTTGCGTTTGGGAAGTCCACTTGGCAGGCGTCGTGCTGCAGTTCGCAGAATAACATGCGCTGGGCTCGTCTGCAGATCTGTGAGCAATCCATCGACAAGACCGTAAATTGTGGATTGAGATGGTGCAGGCATTGTGCACATGCACGCATACTGCACACGAGGCCCAAGCGCAGCTTGTGACACATGGGCGACAGGGGCCACACAGGTACCACAGCAGTGCCAAGCGGCCTTGCCCACAGGACCACAGGACAACCAACCCAAGAGTCGGCTGCCCAAGAGTTCAGTCAGGCCCCGTCTGTCAGCATGACACAAGCCGCTTCCCAGTAGCTACACCGTACAGTGTCAGAATCAATTGCAACTGCAAGGCTGTGGGCCCCGTGGCTCGCTAGCAGTCCCGAACCACGCCTCTATCCAACTACAGGCACGTCGTGCAGGCCCAAATAGCCGTCTGCCCACACCTGCGGCCTGCAGTCATGCACTGGTTCTGATTCAACGCCGCCGTGCATCAGCGTGACGCCACCCCCGCCGCCAGCGCCTTGCACTCCGACTTGTGCCCCTCCCGCCAGTGCGCGCGCTGGCAGTCCGCTGGCAGTCCGCCCCGCAGTACCGCACCGCCCGGCACCCGCCGCACTGCTTCAGCGGCAGCGCCCACTCGCCCTCGCACCCGAAGTTGCCGCACCGCGGGTTGCCGCACATGCGCAGCCGCGGCAGCGCCAGGTCCCTGCCCGGCGGCAGCACCAGCGGCGGCGGCAGGGGCCACGTCGGTGCCGCCAGGGGCTGCGGCGGCTGCGGTTGGTTGCCCCCGGCACCCTGTTCCCTCCCCGTCAGGTCCGTGGACCCGTGTGCGCCATCGAGTGGCGGGGACTCCGGGGCCTCGCAGGCCTCTGGGTCGTCCTCATACTTCAATATAGCTTCGTACGCCGCCGCCGCGCGCCGCTGAAAGCCCCCGTTGGCCTCTGCCGCCGCACCGAAAGCGCTGCCGTCGCCGCCGCCGGAGCAGTTAGGCGTGTCCCCCTCTGGCCCGAGGACCTCCCCTGCCGCCAGCTTCAGCAGCGCCAGGGCCTCAGCTGTGAAGGGCTGCCCGAGGGCCGGCCGTATGGCGCACTGCAGCGGCGCCGCCAGGCACCCGGCACACGCGTCGCCGTCGCTGCCCCCACTGCAGCCGTCACTGCGCTCAATGCCGCTAACGCCGACGGCGGCGGCGGCGGACGGTGGCGGCGCTAGCCATCTGTGCACGCGGCCGCTGAGCGCCTTGTGCGCGGTGGGGTGACAACAAGCATGGCCACGATCCGACCAAAACGCTTCTTGTGATCATCACTCTTCGTTGGCAGCGCACATGCCGCCGCCAGCAGCCTGTGCGGCTGGCATGCCAGCAGCTGTGCAGGGGGCAGCAACACCGGAGCTCGGCACCAGTGCGACAGGCAGCCGAGTACCGCGAACACGGCAGAAGCCTGGCCTTCAACAGGCTGTACGGCAGGCCCCCCCGCCGCCGCCGTACCGCCCGCCACCCCCGCCGCCAGCTTCCATGCGTACGTCGCCGCCAGGTTGCTTGCCGCCCGTGCCGCCAGGGCTAGCGCCTCGTGCGCGTCGTCCACACACACCGCGTCAGGGGCCTGACAAGTGGCGGCTTCCGGACTCAGGGTCCTTCCGCTGAACCTCCTCCAACCTCCGCTGAACCTCACACTCGGAATGCTTCAGTAATCCTCGTAAGGACTCAAGCACCTCCAACGCCGTGTACATACATCCTGCCCTTGCCCCTGCCCCTGCCCCTGCCCCTGCCCCTCCACGTCCTCCATCCCGGCCTCCGCCTCCAGCGCCCGGGTCAGCAGTGCCGCCCGCTTGGACAGCGTGAGCAGCAGACCCAGCTGGTCCGCGGCCTCGGCCTCGGCACCGGCCCTGCCTGAGGTGCTGCCACCACTGCCACCACCCGCCTTGCCTACACTGCCGCCAGCCCCAGCCAGGCCCCTGCCTGTGCTGTAGCTGCTGCCGCCGCCTCCGTGGGCCTCCTGTTGAGCGCCGCCACCGTCGCCGTCGCCGTCGCCGTCGCCGTCGCCGCCGCCGCCGCCGCCCCCAGTCCCCTCGCCCCCGGCAGTTGGACCAGCGCTGCCTCCTTCCCCGTCTCGACCACTGTCGCCGCCGCTCATGCCGTCCGCCGTGGCTGTGGGTGGGGCAAGAGGCGCCAGCCCCCAGCAAGCCATGCGCCTTACCAGCTCTGTAGCTCTGGACACCACATCCGCCTGGCCCCCGTCCTGTGCGCTGTAGGCCAGGCGCAGGGCGTGGTCTAGGCTGGCGGCCAGGCCGCAGCGGAACAGGCGGCGGCACACGCCTTGGTGCGCGGCGTTTGGGAGGGTGTGAAGACCTGGAGGGCGCGGTATGGGCAATCCGTGCGCACGTAGTAAAGCAAGAACATCATATCTTGGTTTTTCAACCACGGACAACTGACCGACCGTGTTATTCTTCTTCCTTTCGCGAAGAGTCCCTGCGGCGCTAGCAGGCAAGTTTGAGGTCTAGAGGTCAAACTGGAGTCCCTCTGGGCATACGCATGTCGGAGGGCATGGGGATAATCCCAATGAAGATGGGTAAATAGTAAGCTCAGCACTGAGGTGCTCCGGAAGGCCCTGCAACCGCACTCGCGGCTGCGGGTGTGAGGCTAGGAGTCATCTCCGCCCGCCATGCTGCTGCAAGATGCAGGTAGGGACAGCCTAATCCTTAACCCACACCCTCGCCCCTTTAGCACACAGTTGATGGACACGAATAATGCCGCCATGCTGCTGCAAGAGACAGGGACAGCCTGATCCTTAACCCACACCCTCGCCCCTTCAGCACACAGTTGATGGACACGAATGATGCCGCCATGCTGCTGCCTGTGCAGGGCCGCACCGTACGCTTCATGCTCTGCGCGGATGCCGGTCGTTGCCGGGACGTGGTTCCCCTCCCCTGTAACTCTGTGTGTTAACCCACATCCCGGTCTCGACCCACACCTACGTGCAGCCAGGGTGTCAATCGTTTCCAGCACGTGGTCAAGCGTGCCGGCCTGTGAGCCCTCCTCCGCAAACTGCAGTTTATGTAGCAAGGGGAAAAACAGGAAACAACTTTGCTGAGTTATCAATCCCTTACAACCTAGAAGCTAACCTGGAGCAGCATCAACGCATATCGCACTTTCACGAGCACACCAGCCCCGCTTACAATACAGCATACGGAACCGGAACGGCACGTTTGTTACTGAGCGGCATTGCTGGGCACTCCTACCCCTTGCATGACGTGCACGGGAGCCTCCTCTCCCCGGGTGCTGGGCGAGCGGCCCATGGCCACCGCCGTTGCGTCCGACAAGAGCGCCGCCGCCCACCCTGCCGCCTCCAGCCAGTGCGGCAGGCAGGACCGGGCGGTGGCGGCGGGGAGCGAGTCCGCGTGCTCCGCCATGAGCAGCAGGCTGTGCACCAGGGCCTGTGGGGGGGCGTGGAGGGGAGGGGGGACTTGGTTGGGGCCCGCAAGCTCATTATCAGGTACACCAGCATTGGGCAGCAGACGTATGGTCAGCAGGCACTGCACCAGGGCCTGTGTAGCGACATGTAGACGGGCAAGCAGTTCGGGTGCAGCAGCACTTGAAGGCAGCAGTGCACATACACTGCCATGTTACTAGAAGGTCTGTTGGTACGGCAGCGCACGCTCCGAGTGCACTGAGGTTGCGGACTACACACCATCTACCATTGTCACATGTTGCTGCACGTTGCAGCACTCAACTCCGCAAACACGCCCCGCGCTTGGACTTCGGACATGCCAAACTATGCAGCAGCTGAGCCATGCCAAGCTGTGCAACGACTGAGGCACCCCCAGGCGTCGCCATGTCGCAATAGCACCCACGTGGGCCATGGCTCACCCCCATCCACGGACGACAAACCCACTCAATTTTTTACGGAACATGATGTTTGACAACGTTTGGAACGTTACAAAACCCCTACCCGGCTTATGGCCAACTCCCATTGGGGTGCAGGGCCGTACGCCCCCTCCAGCCCCTGCCCGCGGCACAGGCGGCACAGTGCCTCCGCCGCCCGCGCCGCCAGCCGCGCCCTGAGGACCGGCGGCGGCGCCGCAGGCCTGCCGGCCTCGCCTGTCAGCTGCGCCTCCTCGGCCGTGCGCCAGGCCCAAAGCGTCGCTGATACAATGTGGCAGTGGCGGCCCTCGAGCCAGCCAGCCGTTGGGCTGCCTGCCACGTGCCTCTCCTCGCCGTCCTTAGGCCCCAGGAGCTTCCCCCGCTGTGCCTCCTCCCGGGCAAACCACCACGCCCCGCTGCTGCCCGCCCAGCCGTCCGCCTGCTCCTGCCCAGGACACCCCGCCCGCGCTGGCCCCCCGTGCACATGTTGCACCTGCTCCTGCTCCTGCCCTCTCGCCCCCCGCCGACTGTGCCCTCCTGCCCCAGGCTCCGGCACTAGCACTTGCGTTGGTGGCACTGGATGCTCCGGCACGTCAGGTCCCCCCTGCGCCTCGTGCATCTCTTTGCGCAACCCCCGCTCCTGCTGCTCCTCCTCCCGCTCCTCCTGCCCGGCCCCCAGCTCCGCCCCCATCCCCGCGTGCGCCGCCAGCTGGTCCAGCAGCGCCACCCGCAGCCACGTGCCGAGTGGCACGCAGCAGGCCACACGCCAGGCGCCGGCCCTCCTGCCCGCGTTGCAACACCGGGGCTTCCTGCACCATAGCCAGCATGGCCATGGCGCGTGCCGCGTTGGAGGCGGCGCGGCTGAGGCTGATTTGAGTCAGACCGGCGGCGCAGTTGACCACGGCGGCGGCAGCAGCTGCCACCAGGCCCGATGACACCAGCGAGCCAAGTATGCTCGAGAGTTCCGGGGTGACCAAAAGCGCCTGCGGATCTGTGGCCTCTGTGCCATGGCCCTCGGCCGCGCTGCTGTACTGCGCTGTTAGCAAAGTCATGGACCACGTGTATTGGCAGAGCGCTTCAGCAATGGGTGCCCCTAAGCAGTCGAGATGAGCCGTAACGGCGCCTGCGAATTCCCACATGTGCCCACGCCGCGCAAGAGCGCTTGGGGAAGCAGGCTGGGACGGCTCGCTGGCCTCGGCCCGCAGGGACGCCGCGAAGGCGCTTATGGCACGGGCGGCGTCAGCGACCGCCTGCATGAAGCCCCGCTGTGCCATGGCGGTCAGGGCTTGCGCGCCCTTTCGCCGGTCACTACTTCGGGGGCCACTACTGCCAACGGTGTCCCCCCGCTGCAGAACAAAAGCATGCCATCACCCAAGGACGTCACGGCAAGGCCAAGGGTGTAGGGCTGCGGTACTCCTAGGAAGCGGTAAGCCCCGGGCGACAACAAGAAGTGCCCTAATGTGGTCTTGAGGCCTTCACAAGGCAATCGGTGACAGTCACACTGTGGGCACGCACCTCGCCACCTCGGCACCCGATGTTGCTGCTTCCCCCTGCTCCCGCACAGTCGCCAGCATGAGCTCAATCCGCAACGCGAGCTTTAGTTAAATGAAAGCGTCAATCCACGTCTTGGCGCAAGCAAGGGCTCGATCCTGCTTTGAAACCCTCGTCCCTTGAGGTGATTAGACAGCAAACGAGACCAGTTGGCCTCGAGCGTTTATGTTTTTTCATAACACACGGTCAGGCCCGTTGATCCTCTGTCCCTAGCAGCAACCCCGTTTTGTTGAGCCCCGAGTAAGTCTTCTACGCTTCGTAGCAAGCGCTCAAGGGACTTCCCAATGTGATTCTGCCCCATCCTTGTTTGTTCCTACACCTGGTCAATTGCCCCTTGTACACATTTGTGCGAAAAGGGGTATCGGTGCCGGTACGCAGGGGTGCGACGTCGTGTACGGCGGCCCATAGCGGGGTACATGTGCGTGGCGACGTGGCCGTGGACAGGGTCCCACATGAGGAAAAGCCCAGCAGAGCCCTGCCAAAAACTTTTATTTTATGCGCTGCCATGCGGTAGGGGGCAGCTGGGAGAGGGACGGGGTGCGCGCCCAGGGCCGGGGGAGCCCATGTAGGCCGGAGGGATGACACGCGGGTCTGCGGTGAACTGGGGTGGGTGCCGTGTCCCGCAGCTGTATGCAAATAGGACAGTATACCAGCAAGTTTGGGGCTGAGCCCCCGGCGCGAAGCGCACTCGGGGAGGGGGGGCGAAGTCCCCCGTGGTTGCTGCCTGCCTGCCTGCGTTTCAAACCTGGGCCCAACGGCGCATATCAGGTAGTAGACATAGCTCTCATCTATTCCATGACATAGACCTGGAAGCCAGGAAAAGTCGGAAAGAGAAGAACGGTTTCGCGGCAAGACATGTTGAAACATGCCGCTCACTATTCGAGCGCAACACAGTGACTGAGGCATATATAATATGTAACTGAGCTGCTAGCATGCAAGAACAATGGCTAGGTTGCCGGCTGTCGAGAACTTGCGACAAGCATTCAAAGCATGTCGTCCGCAACGCGGACGGCTAGGTCACTTTGCACATGCGTCAGCAACTTTCCCACGTTTCATGTGATCTTTTGGTTACGCGGCCAGATGCTTTCGCAATGTTTGACCACGTTTGGGTGCCGTGACACGTGGCACGAGGCGGTGGTACATACTGAGGCACGAAGAACTTCAGGCGTCTCTGAGCAAGCGGGCTCAGCCCATTTTCCCAGCTTTTGCAAAGCTGACACTGCTTGTTGCAACTAAGGCCTCCACTCTGTATGAGGAGATAGTGTATTGAGGAGAGCGGCTAATCTGCCACCCCCCCGCGACTCATCTGGGGGGCTCGCAGGACTCATCTGGACCAGCCGCGCCGCTTGTCTCCGCCCGACAGATGAGCCACCCGTTTGTCCAGACGAGAAATTTTCTTGTCTTTAGACAAAGACCAAAGTGCGCTGGACATGGGACGGAAACGTGTTTCGGGGCTATGTCATCCCTCTGCCTGTGCGTGTAGGCATATTGGGTGTTGGGTGTGTGGCGATGCACGGCTGAGCTACGCGAGCTCTAAAAGCTCAGATGACAATTCCAGGGTTGCTACACCCTTTCTACAGGGAGCCGCTGAGCCCACATGGGGTGAATTGCTGCCTGGTGTGCCGCCCGCCGAGCCGCGACTAGGCCTGGGCAGTAGCGGGCTTTGTTGCTTCCATTGCGGGGTGGTGGGTGTGGTACGACACCCCGACCGGAAGGGGTTCCCTGTAAAACTCTTACCTAAACTAATCGCACAGATGAGCCGAGGTAAGCAGCCGTGAGTAAATGGATGCTGCGCATCCTGTACATTGGTTCGAACCGTGGGGAGGTGGAGCAGCCCTGTTCCACAGAGTATCCCCCCGGTTCCGTCTATGGCATGCATGGCACGTCTGTGCCGCCTCCCAAGACCTTCCACCTGTTGTTAACCGTACCGGTATGAGTTGCAGCTCGCAGGCAGCCAAAAACCAGGAACCTTCGGGTAACTGCAGGCGCCAGGTCACATGCTAACTGCAGCCGCGGATGCCAACGTAGTACGGGCCCCATTGTGCATACACACCTCTTCCTAACAATTTGGGCTAGTTTCCAACCAGGCCTGCAGGGGACACGTAACTGCGGGGTCAGGGCTTCGCGTGTGTCAGAACCTGCACAGCAAGGCGGGGCGAAACCTCTCATGACCATTGGTATACTGTACCTGGACCAACGACGCACACAATCCCTGTCGCTGGCAGGGAACGGCAGGGGAAAAGGGCACGACGCCACTGCCTGCCACTAGCTACCATATGAGCCCTACCTTGCTGCCGGGGCAGACGCTTGCAGAGTGCTCATGTTCATTTCCAGGAAAGCGTTACGGGGGTATTGGAATCATGTTCAAGTCCTCAAGGTTCTCTCTTTACATTACCGTAGGCCATGCTCACCAATCCCTCTTGCCCCACCACGGCGCATTGACCAGGGCAAATTGACCAGGGCAAGGGCGATGCGAGCAGTCTTCATGTATGGGCACACGCAGCACCAAGGAAGCCAGCATAGCATGAACTCTTGTGGCCTCGTGTACCATTTCCCAGCCTCTACATGTGTGGTGTTGCCGTGGTATGCATGACTACCAACAACCATGAATGGGAAAGCCCAGCCTACACAACCTACGCTAGCCGCGCAGTAAGAGTCAAGCCAACCGTCAGCCACCATAGTGCACGGAAGTCGTGCTGCATCCAGCCGCCTGCCGGGGAGGACTCCATCCGCCATGCCATGCCATGACCGCCCCGGTGCACCCAGTTGTGTATGCCGCTGTGCATGCAGTCCAGGCGTAATACAGAGCATACAACGCCCCTAGCTGCTCCTAGCTAGCACGGCACCTAACCAGTTACAGTGGTGTCGTTGAACACCAGAGTAGGTGGATGGCAAAGCGAGCAGCTACCATACGTATGGACCGCCAACGGGCAGAGTCATGCACTTACTATTCGGCTAATGTGAAGTGTGGGTTGACGCACGCAGCCACGGGGAGGTCTCCGGGCTGTCGCACAGTATGCCAAATACTACAAGCTGCACAATTTGCCAAATGCTACAACCTGCAAGTCCGCCGGAGAGCTGCGGCGAGCCTGCGCCGGTACTACACCACGTGGCTCGCAAGTACACTCCAGACCAATTGCACTTACGAACAGAGACTGGCACGGCATGCCGGCCAACAGGCCGCTGGGCCGCAGTCATGTAAGGGTCCTGACTACACGCACAATGCATCAGCGCGACGCTACCCCCGCCGCCAGCGCCCTGCACTCCGCCTTGTGCCCCTCCCGCCAGTGCGCCCGCTGGCAGTCCGCCCCGCAGTACCGCACCGCCCGGCACCCGCCGCACTGCTTGAGCGGCAGCGCCCACTCGCCCTCACACCCGAAGTTGCCGCACCGCGGGTTGCCGCACACGCGCAGCCGCGGCAGCGCCAGGTCCCTGCCCGGCGGAAGCACCAGCGGCGGTGGCAGGGGCCACGTCGGTGCCACCAGCGGCTGCGGCGGTTGGGGCTGGTTGCCCCCGGCACCCTGTTCACTCCCCATCAGGTCCGTGGCTCCGTGTGAACCATCGGGTGGCAGGGGTTCCGAGGCCTCACTGACCTCCTGGTCGTCCTCATACTTCTGAACCTTTTCGTACGCCGCCGCCGCGTACTGCAGGAATCTCCCGTCCGCGTCCCCCGCGCTACCGCCGCTGCCGTCGCTGCCACCGGGGCAGCAGTGCGTGTCCCCTTCCGGCCTAACGACCTCCCCTGCCGCCAGCGTCAGCAGCGCCAGGGCCTCAGCTGTGAAGGGCCGCCCGAGGGCCGGCCGTATGGCGCACTGCAGCGGCACCGCCAGGCACCCGGCACACGCGTCGCCGTTGCCGTGTCCGCTGCGGCAGTCGCTGCGCTCAATGCCGCTAACGCCGACGGCGGCGGCGGCGGACGGTGGCGGCGCTAGCCAGCTGCGCACGCGGCCGCTGAGCACCTTGTGCGCGGACAGGCTGACAACGAGCACGGCTATGTCCTGCCCTATATTTCTCTTCATATCATCGTCCTCCGTCGGCAACGCACATGTCGCCGCCAGCAGCCTGTGCGGCTGGCACGCCAGCAGCTGTGCGGGGGGCAGCAGCATGGGAGGGCTGCACCAGCGCACCAGGCAGCCGAGGACTACGAGCACGGCAGAAGCCTGGCCTTCAACAGGCTGTACGGCAGGCTCCGCCGCCGCCGCCGTACCGCCCGCCACCCCCGCCGCCAGCTGCCACGCGAACGTCGCCGCAAGGTTGCACGCCGCACGTGCCCCCAGGGCCAGCGCCTCGTGCGCCTCGTCCACATACGCAGCGCCAGGGGCCTGACACGTGGCGGCGTCACCATCCCGGCTGGTATCAGGGTCCTTCCCATGCACTTCCTCCAACCTCCGCCGCACCTCTCCTTCTACGTCCCGCAACACTCCTCCCAAGGCCCCAAGCACCCCGGACGCCATACCCATAAGCTCCTCCCGCCGCTCCTTATCCTGCCTTTGCCCTTGCCCCTGCCCACCCACGCCCGCAGTCCCCGTTCCCGCCTCCCCCTCCAGCACCCGGGTCAGCATGGCCGCCCGCTTGGACAGCGTCAGCAGCACACCCAGCTGGTCCCCGGCCTCGGCCCCGGCAGCACCCCCACCTGAGGGGCCACCACTGCCACCACCCGCCTTGCCTACACTGCCGCCGGCCCCTGCCACACCACCGCCCGCGCTGGTGCTGCCACCGCCGCCTCCGGTGGCCTCCAGCCTAGCGCCGCAGTCGCTTTTGCCGGCCAGGCCAGTGCTGCTTCTGCCGTCAACACCGCCGCCGTCCCCAGTCCCCTCGCCCCCGGCACTTGGGCCACCGCCGCCTCCTTCCCCGCCCTGCTCGCCGTCACCACTGCCCATGTCGTCCGCCGTGGCTGTGGGTGGGACAAGGGGCGCCAGACCCCAGTACGCGATGCACTCTATAAGCTCTGTAGCTCTGAAGAGGCTGGATGCAACGTCCACCTGGCCCCCGTCCTGCGCGCTGTAGGCCAGGCGCAGGGTGTGGTCTAGGCTGGCGGCCATCCCGCAGCGGAACAGGCGGCGGCGCACGTCGCCGTACGCGGCACCTGAGAGGGTGTGCACACCTGGAGGGCGCAGGGCGGCCACTTTATGTGCATGCAGTGAATCAGTAAGTGAACCAGTGCAATCATGGATACCGAAAGCGTTGATCAACCATTGACCTTGCGTCCTTGTCCAGCCTGCTAGCGCTTGTGAAGAAGATAAACCAAATGGGGCTGCGTAGGACGCTTCTGGTAAACGTGTGCGCAACAGCATGTAACAGCACAGAGGCGCTCATGAGGGCCCTACAACAGCCCTCGCTGCTGTGACTTCGTGGCTTGACGTCGTCATGTCCACCCCTCCGTGCGGCTTCCGATCGCACGGACGCACCGTACGCCTCATGTTCGGCCAGGCTGTCGGTCAGCGCGAGCATTGCGTCCAGCGTGCCCGCCTGCGAGCCCTCCTGAGCAAGCTGCGGCCAAAGAAGCCGTGGGCAGAACGTGAGACGACATTGCAGAGTGTTACAACGCAGGCTCTCCAGCACACCAAAAGCTGGGATGGAGCTGCGTCACCACACGTGGCCCTTGCGCCACCACATTAGACCCGGCTGCCGGTATAGCATACGGAACCGGAAAGGCACGGTTGCTACTAAACGTCAGCTGCAGGCGGGCGATACCCTACCCCTTGCATGACGTGCACGGGAACCCCTTCGCGCGGGGTGCTGGGCAGGCGGCCCATGGCCGCCGCCGTTGCGTCCGACATGAGCGCCGCCGCCCACCCCGCCGCCTCCAGCCAGTGCGGCAGGCAGGAACGGGCGGTGGCGGCGGGGAGCGAGTCCGCGTGCGCCGTCGTGGGCAGCAGGCACAGCACCATGCCCTGTGTGGGGTCGTTGGGTAAGGGTGGGGAGGGTGGGGGCCAGTTCAATACCGGGTGCATCAGCTTGGGCAACCGGGTAGCAGCAGACCCTTACTTCTCCATGACGGCTCACGCACCTAGACCATGGCTGAATTCCCAACCCCGCATTGCTGCACTTGCATGACACAATGTTACACCACGCTGCTCCACATTGATTACACCTGTACGAAGTCTCAAGTACAAAATGGTCGCATAACTCAAGCAAACCCACCCGGGCCATGGCCAACTCCCATCGCGGTGCCGGCGCGTATGCCGCCTCCAGCCCCTGCCCGCGGCACAGCCGGCACAGTGCCTCCGCCGCCCGTGCCGCCAGCCGCGCCCTAAGGACCGGCGGCGGCGCCGCCGGCGCACCCGCCTCCTCCTCCAGCGGCACCTCCTCTGCCGTACTCCAGGCACACAGCGTTGCTGACACCATGGCGCAGTGGCGGCCCTCGAGCCAGCCAGCCGTCGGGCTGCCTGCCACGTGTCTCTCCTCACCGTCCTTGGGTCCCAGAAGCTTTCCCCGCTGTGCCTCCTCCCGGGCAAACCACCACGCCCCGCTGCTGCCCGCCCAGCCGTCCGCCTGCTCCTGTCCGGGACACCCCGCCCGCGCTTGCCCCACGTGTACCTGCTGCTCCTGCTCCTGCCCTTTATCCCCTGGCCGGTTTTGGCCCCCTGCCTCGAGCTCCTGCGCACGCACTCGCATCGGCGGCCCTTGCTGGTCTGTCGCGTCAGATACCCCCTGCTCCTGCTGCTCCTCCTCCTGCCCCTCCGCCCCTCCGCCTAGCTCCGCCCCCATCCCCGCGTGCGCCGCCAGCTGGTCCAGCAGCGCCACCTGCAGCCGCCGTACAGCCACGTGCCGTGTGGCACGCAGCAGGTCACACGCCAGGCGCCGGCCCTCCGGCCCGCCATGTAGCGCTAGAATTTTCTGCATGTGGGCCAGCACCGTCATAGCACGTGCAGCGTTGCAGGCAGCGCGGCTGAGGCTGAGGTGGGTCAGCCCGGCTGCGCGGGGGCAGTCGACCACGGCGGCAGCAGCAGCTGCCACCAGCCCCGATGCCGCCAGCGAGTCAAGGACACTTGAGCCCTCCGGATTGACAGAAAACGCCTGTGGGTCTGCAGTACGGCCCTCGGCAGCCATGGTGTACTGCGCGCCCACCAACACTACGCCCACCATGTGCTGGCAGACCGCGTCAGCGATGGGTCCTCCTAAGCCGTCCAAACTGGCCGTTGCGGAGTCCTCGAACTGCGGCATCTGCCCGTGCCGCATCGTGGCCCTTGCGGAAGCGGGCTGGGGCGGGTCGCCGGCCTCGGCCCGCAGCGACGCCGCGAAGGCGCTCATGGCGCGGACGGCGTCAGCGACCGCCTGCATGAAGCCCCGCTGGGCCATTGCAGTCAGGGCTTCCATGCCCTTTCGTTTGTCTGCATTGCTGCTGCCGCTGAAGCCGCAAAGTGTACTGGCCGAGAGGGAGGAGTTGAGAAGCAGCATGAAAGCAGCCCGACCAGCAACGATGACAAGCCGGCGGGTGTCGCCCCTAAGGAATGGACAGGACACACTGCGTGAGTTGAAGAAGCATCCTTGCGGAGGCGCTGATGTGCCTTCCAGCCGCTGCCAACGTTGTTTCCGAGCTACTGCGTACAAAAACGCGTCAAACGCGTGCCACGGCTCCGCAAGCTTTGGGGGATCGCAACCAATTGTGATCCTGCGTTTCAAATTGTCAACCACTTTGACCCAGATGCCTGTGGAGGCTCGCGCACCTGGACACCTCGGTCGTTCCGGCACCCGATGTTGCTGCTTCCGCCTGCTCCCGCACAGTCGCCAGTACTAGCCCAATCCGCAACGCGAGCTTGGATTCAAAGAAAGCGTTAGTCCACGTCTTGGCGCACGCGTAGTCTCGGCCCGGCCCTTTCTGGGACTGCAAACGATGACAGTTGGCGTCGAGCGCATTTATCTCTTTCTTGTAACGTTCTAAAGGGCCTGACGGTACTCTGTTTCCAGGAGCAGCATAACATTGCTGAGCCCCGAGCAAGTCTTCTACGCTCCGTAAGAAGCGCTCAATAGACTTCCCTATGTGGTTCTGCCCCATCTCTGTATCGACGCTGTATATCCGCACCTACCAGTAGTCACATGCCACTGGTGCACTTTTGTGAAAGAGCGGCAGAGGATCGGTACCGGAATGCGTCATTGCCTGTACGGCACCTCACATGTGTTCCATGCTCGTTTGTGGCGGCAGGCACATCGTCACGCCCATAAGAAGCAAAGCCCAGCAGAGCCCTGCTGCATGCGGAGCACATAGTTCCTTCATGCGCTGCCACGCGGCAGGGGTAAGAGCTGCCCTGACTAGCTGAGGGAGGGGCGGGGGTGCGCATTGGTACGTAATCCCACCTGCTTCCTTGCATCCTGGGTCAAGAACGCACCTTTTTGTTGGATGTATTCAATAACATTGGATTTGTTGGTGTCGACGGCTCCCTGGTTGAGGAGCTATGGCCACGCCCAACCCGCCAACCGCGAACTGGTGCCCCTCCATGCCTCTCAGCCCCCACTGCCCCTCCCAGATGCCCTCAAGTACACTCGCGCCCTGAGCGAATGGGCTAAAGGCACATTAGCAGGTACCTACAAAGCTACGGACGGCCTCGCGTGCCTTCACGCCAATCATAGCGTGGCACGCAGACCCGTGGCTTGAACACGGCATGTATGGTAGGTACAGCGTAAGGAGTAGCACGAAAGGATGCGTTTCTTCCGTGGCGTCGACGCAACCTGACGCAACCCCTCAGTTTGTTACGTGGCCTCCCTACGCAAGAACTGGTGATCCGCTTTACGTGCGAGCGTTGCGTGCTTTACGTCCTTTTGCTGCGTGCCATGCGAGACCGCGTAACGGGCACTCCCAGGTCGGGGGCAATGTGCTGTGGAAGCAACAGTCCGCGCCATGTGAAGCGAAGTCATCTTCCACAACACACACCGACCAGCGGGAGGTGCCCCGCACGCACCCGCTCGTTTGGACAGTAGTGGGTGGAGCAGCATGCCCCCTACCCTACGGTAACGAGAAAGTCTGCTGCTGCTGGGGTGTGCGCTAGCCCATTCCTGGCTTTACCTCAAGACAGGGGGTCAGACATGGAGCACCCAAGGCCACCTGCATGCCCTTAGCCTCACAGTGCCCGTAGCCGCATGACTTAGAAGATGTCTGGACCACACGTGTACAAAGCCACTACTGCAAGGCCTTCAGCCACATGGCTCGCACATCTTACCACAGCGACGTCTACACAGCCATGGGCACGTCACGCAGGCGCAACTTGCCATCTGCCCACACCTGCGGCCTGCAGTCATGCACTCAACGCCGCCATGCATCAGCGTGACGCCACCCCCGCCGCCAGCGCCTTGCACTCCGCCTTGTGCCCCTCCCGCCAGTGCGCCCGCTGGCAGTCCGCCCCGCAGTACCGCACCGCCCGGCAC
Organism: Chlamydomonas sp. 3222; assembly: GCA_004335795.1. Lineage (NCBI taxonomy): Eukaryota > Viridiplantae > Chlorophyta > Chlorophyceae > Chlamydomonadales > Chlamydomonadaceae > Chlamydomonas > Chlamydomonas sp. 3222. The sequence goes on from QAXN01001057.1 coordinate 16,720, forward strand.
CCGCCGCACTGCTTGAGCGGCAGCGCCCACTCGCCCTCGCACCCGTAGTTGCCGCACCGCGGGTTGCCGCACACGCGCAGCCGCGGCAGCGCCAGGTCCCGGCCCGGCGGCAGCACCAGCAGCGGCGGCAGGGGCCATGCCGGTGCCGCCAGAGGCTGCGGCGGTTGCGGTTGATTGCCCCCGGCACCCTGTTCCCTGCCCGTCAGGTCCGTGGCACCGTGTGAACCATCTGGTGGCAGGGGTTCCGAGGCCTCACTGACCTCCTGGTCGTCCTCATACTTCCGTATGGCTTCGAACGCCGCCGCCGCGTACTGCTGAAAGCCCCCGTCCGCCTCCGCCGCCGCACCGAAACCGCTGCCGTCGCCGCCGCCGGAGCAGCAGGGCGTGTCCCCCTCTGGCCCGACAACCTCCCCTGCCGCCAGCTTCAGCAGCGCCAGGGCCTCAGCTGTGAAGGGCCGCCCGAGGGCCGGCCGTATGGCGCACTGCAGCGGCACCGCCAGGCACCCGGCACACGCGTTGCCGGCGCTGCGCTTGGTTCCGGGGGCCATGGTGCCGACGGCGGCGGCGGCGGACGGTGGCGGCGCCAGCCAGTTGCGCACGCGGCCGCTGAGAACCTTGTGCACGGACAGGCTAACAACGAGCACGGCTATGTCCTGCCCGAACTTTGACCTCAGAAGCTCGTCTTCAACCGGCAACGCACATGCAGCCGCCAGCAGCCTGTGCGGCTGGCACGCCAGCAGCTGTGCGGGGGGCAGCAGCACGGGAGCACCGCACCAGCGCGACAGGCAGCCAAGTATCACCAACACGGCAGAAGCCTGGTCGTGGATAGGCTGTACGGCAGACGTACCGCCCGCCACCTCCGCCGCGAGCTGCCACGCGAACGTCGCCGCCAGCTTGCACGCTGCCCGTGCCGCCAGGGCCAGCACCTCGTGCGCCTCGTCCACACACACCACGTCAGGGGCCTGACACGTGGCGCTGGCAGCGCCTCCGCCAGCCGCAGGGCCCTGCCCGTGAACCCGCTGCAACCTCCATCGCACATGGTGCCCTATGTCCACCAATGGTCCATCAAAGGCTTCAAGCACCTCCAATGCCGTGTGCATAAGCTCCTTCCGTTGCTCCTTCTCCTCCAGCCCCTGACCCTGCCCGTCCACACCCTCCGCCTCCAGCGCCCGTGTCAGCAGTGCCGCCCGCTTGGACAGCGTGAGCAGCAGACCCAGCTTGTCCCCGGCCTCGGGCTCGGTAGCACCCCCGCCTGAGGGGCCACCACTGCCACCACCCGCCGGCCCAACACTGCCGCCGGCCCCACCCAGGCCACCGCCCGCGCTGGTGCTGCTGCCGCCGCCTCCGGTGGCCTCCTGCCCAGTGCCGCCGTCGCTGTTCCCGGCCTGGCCAGTGCCGCCGCCGTCGCCCCCAGTCCCATCGCCCCCGGCACTTGGACCACCGCTGCCCCCTTCCCCGCCCTGCACGCCGTCACCGCAGCTCTTGTCGTCCGCCGTGGCGTCGGGCGGAAGCAGGGGCGCATTTCCCCCATACGCGATGCACCCTGCCAGCTCTGCAGCTCTGTAAAGGTCAGGCGTCACATCCGTCTGGCCCCCCTCCTGCGCGCTGTAGGCCAGGCGCAGGGTGTGGTCTAGGCTGGCGGCCATCCCGCAGCGGAACAGGCGGCGGCGCACGTCGCGGCACCTGAGAGGGTGTGCACACCTGGAGGGCGCAGGCCGGCCACTTGATGTTCATACAGTTAACAGCAATGTACCAATGCAATCATGGACCCCGAAAGCGCTACATCTGTAACTGCCCTTTGTGGCCCATCCCTAAGGAATAATGAGCCATGGAGGGTCAAGTTCAGGTAAAGCTCACGTAAGCGACATTGATATGCACAGGAAGATTCTACAGCCAACGTGTGTAACACCAAGCTCAGCACAGCCAAGCAAGTGCTTTGGAAGGCACCACAAGAATACAACACGTGAGGGCCAGGAAGCTTCGCACGGTGGTAATTAGGAAGGCCCTAAGACGGCCCTCAAGCCACCTTGGCCACATACTTGAACGAGTTGTGGTGTCACAGGACTATGGTGCTGTCTAGACGGTTGAGGACTCGTGTGGAGATTGACGCCCAGGCCCCGTCGTCTGTCACCTAGTTACCTAACTCTTATCATTCGTCCTCATGGCCTCCTGGCTCTCCGGACGCGCCCTACTGGGCCTGTAACTGTAACTGTAACTGTAACCTAAGACGGCTCTCGCTGCTGCGTGTGGAAGTAAGAGGGCGTCATCTCCGCCTTCCATGCGGCTGCCAAATGCAGGGACGCACCATACGCATCATGGTTGGCCAAGTTGTAAGCCAGCGCGAGCATGTAGTCCAGTGTGCCGGCCTGTGAGCCCTCCTTTGCAAGCTGAGGTTAAAGTTGCAATGGGCAGGGAATGGACCGACATTACTGTAAAGTTGCGTAATGCAGGCTTCCGGACATACTAAACGCTGGGCCGGGGGTTGCAACAGCACATGTGCCACCGCACCAGCCCCTGCTGCCCGACAGCGTACGGTCACGGACAGGCACTGCTACACGCACTTGCAGGCGGATAACCGCTTACCCCTTGCATGACGTGCACGGAAGCCTCCCCGTGAGGGGTTGCGGGCAGGCAGCCCATGGCCGCCGCAGTTGCGTCCGACATGAGCGCCGCCGCCCACCCCGCCGCCTCCAGCCAGTGCGGCAGGCAGGACCGGGCCGTGGCGGCGGGGAGCGAGTCCGCGTGCGCCACCGTGGGCAGGAGGCTCAGCACCAAGGCCTGTGTAGCGACGAGCGAGTGGGAGGGCAAGGTAGAGAGCCGGTAGGGAGCAGCACAAAAACGAAGAAGTGCAAGTGCACGAACGACAGTGCAACCGCACAAACACGTTACTGCACTTTCCTGCGCTGGCGCACGCTGCAAATGTGTTGAAAGATGCGGTGACGCGAGTTACAATCGCGTATACCAGAGCAAGTTCAGAGGACTAGACCCTTGATTACACCGCAATGGCATGTGCGGTTACTCGGGGTGTACGCGACGAAGGACGGAAGCTGTAGGCCAAGCCGCTGACATTTCCAATTATGTTTAGAGTATTAGTTCCAGCTGTGTCGGTGGCCCCACGGCCCGGCAAGTGTACCAAGGATGCGGATGGGACATGCCAGGCCATGCAAAGGCCTGAAAAACCAAACCCTCCGCAAGTGCAACGACCCGTGTACGAGCCAGAGGCTCAAGGGTCTCCATTCAAAAAACCAAGAACGTTTTGCCTTGTCGACCAAATTTTCGAAAGCAAACCTGCTAGCTGAACCTGGTCACCTTCCAGCATCAGCTTTCGCATACTACCATCCATAGGTAGGTCAAAAGCAGACCTGAGCTCAGAATAAACAGGACACTCCATCAGAACGTGCAGCTCGTCCTCCACCATCCCTGTACGGCACACCTGGCAGACCCGCATGTCCCTCGCAACCGTACTGCAAGTCCTGTTTGCTGCAAGTGGCCAGCAGCCGAGTCGGAAGCGCATCAATTGCTTGTGCTGTGCGGGCGGGATGCTAGCCTTGATATGCGGCAACAAGGTCGGGAGAGCAGCACCATCAGCCACGCCGCCCATCCAGTGCTTATACCTGCACTTCCTGTCCTGTTAAGGTTGGACGTTTTCTTGTTGCTGTACAACAGCAACGCACCGCTACATGATTGATTCCTGATAGGTGTGGTCGGGACCAGTAAGGATCATGTGGCCACACCACCTGGAATGTAACACAAAATGCCAATGGTGTTGCAGCTGACGGGCGCGTGATTTGAACAGTAGCGCGCAATAAGGTTCGGTGCAGAAAGCTGTATGGCTTACATTAGAGCTAACAGCCATGGAGGCCCCCATGGCTATGCACCAATGCACAAGGGCCCACCTGCGGGCATGCGAGGATGCATTCCATCAGCCAAGAATCAAGAGAGCATACAGCAGCTCGGGCCGCGGCATTTCACACGCGCCCTTGCTGTCGGGTTGGGCAGGGCTTAAACACGTGTGCAACAGCACAAGCACAACGAGTGCTTTGTGAAGCGAGCCCTGCTGCCGAATCACGTCCTTGCTGTAATCCATTGTAGCCAGGCAACAAGAATGTGCAAAGCCCTCTACTCCGCTTTGGCCACCCATACATCCGCACTACCATTGTGGCCACGAGCGCAGTTGTGCGCACTGGAACAGAAGACAATACCTATGACTTCCGAGGGGGTGCACTGAGCACAGCCTCCGCCCTGCTCCGCCTCAAGACCACCCCGCTAGGCCTCAACCGTGTATCTTTATTCAGCCAGTGGTGGACCAGTGCTGTTGCAAGTCACAGGCACCAAGGAAAAGCACACGCTAACGACTGAAGCGATGGCAATAACACAACCAACCGTATGTATACCCAAGCTTGGCTCTGTCCGCGTCACTCAATATCATGGCGCCAGAGGCCGTTCAAGACGCACATCATCCTGTTCGTGCTAGGCACACATCACTATTATTGCCATACGCACGCTACGCTATCTCAAACAGCCCTCCCAGCTTGCTCAGCTGCACTACCGCTACCACCATCACGCAAGGCTGCAACCACGCAAGCTCAATCTCACACCTAACGCACCACCGGCTTTATTCAACAGGACCTCCCTGCTCCCACTGCATCACCCGTATTGCACCCCAGGTATGCTCATCGTCGTGCCTAACGACGTGGGGGTCGACATGAGAGCAAGCCTTGCGCCTCCCATGCACCGACGCAGGGTCCCACTACCGCTCCGACGGTGTGGCAGCGGCCACCGCCCCCTCCAGGCTGCCACCGCCGCCGCCACCGCCGCTCGTGCCCCCCCCTGCTTTGGCCTGCACTGCCAGCCGAGCCCCTCCCTGGCTGCCAGCGCCGCTGCTGCCGCCTCCGCCAGCTGCTGCTGCTGCGCTGGTGTCCGTGCTGCGCTGATGGTTCTGCGCGGCGCTGCCGGGCGCGGCGTCGTGGTGCTTCTCCCACCAGTCCTGCCCCAGGCGCCACACGATGGTGAAGCAGATGCCCTGCACACACAGGCAAGTAGTGCAGGCAGCAAACAGCCGATAATGATGTGATTCTTAGCTCGGCCTGGGCCTCGCCGCTTGATGCGCTACGTGACGCAGCTGCATTGCCAAATCTACCAACGCCAAACCACCACAGCCGTTAAAAGCCTTTGATTTGAGTGTACAGTGTGGCCACCGCCTCGCTGTGGAGACAAGGACATGCAGACCTGTGCATGGCACCATTCGATTGACACCATAACACCATACCACATGCGTGCTGAAGCCATGCAAGCGGCGGTTCAGCCTGGCCGGTCGCACCTGCATCCCGTTGGCGATGATCTTGGTCTTGAGCCCCCGGCCCATGAGCCCCAGGACGCCGTCCTTGGCGATGATCATCTGCAGCAGCGTTGCCGGTACAAGCAAGATCATATTTATGAAAGTATCAAGACAGGAGGTGCCGTACGAGGGCAGCCTCGTCAAACAAGGAAATGAAGGAAGGGAGGGGGGAGTCATGGCATAAGAGGTGAGAAGAGGGGCCGGTTTGAGCAATACTGGCGCACCTGGCATTCCATGTGTTGTAGCGAGAAATATGCTACTTGGACACAGTCCGTTGAGGGGCCGGACTGCTGTCGATCTATTGCTGATTTTCACTTATGTGCTCTACAATACTAACCCCCACGGACACTGTACGTTGTACCGCTGCACA
>QAXN01001058.1:0-22415 GCA_004335795.1 Chlamydomonas sp. 3222
GCGCCAGTGTTGGAGTCGGCCGTGATCGAAGGGCGATTGGCGTTGACTGAAGTGTAAAATAGCAAGGTTGGCCTCAGATGATAGTTACAAAAGGTAAACAATAGCTGCTGATTCCTTCTATATTGAGTTTGTGCGCACTAGCGCCCCATGATACCAACTGTAAACTGTCCCGCCATTTCTGACGGTATCTGACGGTTTTACGTTACAGTAAAATACGGCTTACAGTAAATTACAGCTCGAGTGCTGGTAAAATACGTAAATTAACAGCACTATGTCCAACATACAAGCTGTCATAGTGCACTAGATGTAGACGCCGGCTGGGCGTTTCGGCCCTCTTCATGGCCCACTCTTAATACCCGGTTCCTCCACGGCCCGCAGCTACATGGGCCCTAGGCCAACGCACCCTTTGCTTGCTTGCAGCACACTAGATGTAGACGCTGGGCGTGCTGGTCCGCTTCATGGCCCCCTCCCGTGCCCGCTTCCGCGCCGCCAGCTCCATGGCCCGCAGCTCCCGCACCAGCTCCCCCGCCGTGGGCCGCGCCCCCGCCTCCTGCGCCACGCACCGCTCGAACAGCGGGCGCAGGTGCGGGTGGCGGCCCTCGGGCCACTGCGGCCGCAGCCCCTGGTACAGCACCCCGAACAGCACCTGCAGGTTTGGGCAGTTTCTGGCGTTACACTCCTGGCGGTGTGGCCTCGCAATCTTATGGGTCTCGACCCACACCTCCTCTTGCATTTCACCGGCTGCTGTTCCACGACAAGAAACCGTCCAAGGCAATGCAGATGGCAGGGAATGTCCCGCCATGGCTGGGAAACGTGCACAAAGGCGAAGCCCACCTGCTCCGTGGTGAGCTGCTCGTAGGGCCTGCATCCGGACGCCATCTGCCACAGCAGCATGCCCATGCTGTAGATGTCGCTGGGAAGGCCACTGCGGTTGGACAGCCGCTCTGCGGGTAAGGGTCCAGGGCAGTTCATTCAGAGGGGCGGCGGGGGCGTGATGGGGGGAACACGGAGGCAGTAGTGGGAGTAGGTGGTAGTGGTAATAGTAATGGTAGCATTATGGTGAGGTAAAAGTGACCCCCTGCGGTATCGGTCGGCTGTGATGGGGGGCCGCAGGGGCACAGGCTGAAACGAATGGAGGCCCGGCACACGTGCTACATGTGGGATGCTGGCCAACCCGCCCAGGGGCGCAGCGGTTTAGCCGCTGGCTGGACGCATGCCGCTGGCCTGTGGACCCCGTGGCCGCTGGGCACCCTTGTGAGCCGCCAGGCAGGCGACAGCTCCTCCCCGCCCCGACCGTACTCCGCCCTGACCGCAGCTTCCGCGCCTCTGGTCCGCCGTTCGCTGACCAGTGCACCCCATGGCCCTGGCCGCCCCGCCTCCCGGCCCTCCCACCCCTGCTGCCTCCCTCCCGGCCCTCCCGGCCCTGCTCACCCGGCGCCGCGTACGCCACGGTGCCCACGTCCGGCTCGTCGTTGAAGGAGCGCTCCAGCAGCCGAGACAGCCCGAAGTCTGCGGGCGGGGGAAGAGGCGCGCAACATACAGGCCGAGCTTAGCTGCACTAGCAAATGGACTTTGGACGCAGGTCCCCCAAGAATGCCTAACAATGACGCCGCTGACAGTCGGCTCCTGGTTTCTTCCTCAAAGAGAACACCACATCAGTCGGCCGGTAAGCGGGCCGGCATAACCCCACCCACCCGCCAGCTTGGCGACCAGAGGCCCGCCGTTGTTGCCCTGCTGCCTGCTGGCACCCTTGCGGCTGGTGTTGCGGCCCATGGCAGGAGCCGCGGCAGGGCCTGGGGCGCACGGCGGGGAAACGGCTATGGCAGGTGGAGGCGATGGAGAAGGCGCAGGTGCCTGGAGGGGTACCAGAGGCACGTCGGATGGCCGCGGGCTGACCCGTCCCGCGCTGTGCGCTGCTTTTGCCGCAGTGGCAGGAGCAGGAGCAGGGGCGGCCGGCTCCAAGCGGCGTGCCGCACTGCCGTCGGCGACTGCGGCGGCAGCGGCAGCAGCAGCAGCAGCAGCAGCAGCAGCAGCAGCAGCAGCAGCAGCAGAAGCGGCGGCGGCAACGGCCTCAGCGGTCACGCTCAAGCGTGAGAGGCTGCTCCCGGAAGGTGCCAACACGCGCATCCGGGAGGTGCTCCGTAACGGGGTCCCCTCCCCTGCCGCCCTCCCGCCCCCCTGGGTAGCTGCGGCAGAGGCGGCTGGCGGTGTGTCGGGACTGGCGTCACGTGTCAGTAGCACCTGCGGCGACGGAGCGGCACATCGCACCGTGAACATGGGTTCAGCGGCGGTACGTAGGCAGGCGGTACGTAGGCAGGCGATGCTGGCTGCACGCAACCCCCTCCAACCTGCAAAGGCTACAGTATATGCGCCGCGTGCAACCTTCCCTGTCATTTGTGTGGCATGTCGTGGCAGCAAGGACCACCAGCACCTGGTGCCCGACCTGGTCCCCATCTCCAGCCCCGCTCCCCGGCTTCCGCCCCCACACTTTCGTTAACCCACGCCACCCCGCTCCCTCACGTTTGCGGGCTTGATGTCCCCGTGCAGCACGCTGTGCGCGTGCAGGTGCGCCAGGCCCTCCGCCACCTGCACCGCCAGCTCCAACAGCGAGCGCTCCGTGACCGCCAGCGGCCGCGCCGACACGGGGCAGAAGGGGTCCTTACGGCACAGCGCCTCCAGCGTGCCCAGCCCGCACCACTCCATGGCCACTACCACCACGAACGACCCGGGGGTCGCGCCGCAGCCCACAAGCACGTCACGAAGCGAGGAGGCGGCGGCAGCAGCCAAAGGGGCCGCGCGGCCTGGGGCGGAGGCCGGGCTGCCGACTTGGGGGATAGAGTTGGAGAAGGCGGAGGCGGAGGCGGAGGCGGGGCCCGGTGGCCCGGCGGGGACGGGGCCGGTGGCTGGCCCTTTGGTGCGTGTGCGTGGGGCGTGTTGGGAGGTGTTGGGGTGCTGGCAGGGTACCTGGGGGCTGGAGCTGGGCCGAGCGGGTCGGTTGAAGAGTAGGCGGGAGGTCGCGACTGGGCGGTTGCCGACAGACGGCGTGTGGGACTGGGGACCTGCACCGCATCCAACAGCAGCAGCAGGGGGAGGAGCCGGGGCAGGGGCAGGAGCGGCAGCCTTTGGCGGTAGGGCTGGGAACGACCGCAGATGAAATCGCCAGTGTCGAGGCACATGTTGAGGCTAACCACTAACCACTGACCACTTCGTGCATGTCCCAGCGTTTGCGCACTGCAACTCTCACGGACTGGCGTCGGCCCAGATCCCAGCAGGGCACCCCCGCTGCAGCACAACCAGCAGCAACAACAGCAACACGTACCGTACGCACCAGCGGAACGGCGCTCAGCCCCACGCTCGGCCGGAGGGGCCTGCTGCATTGCGGCGCAACAGGCCAGGGATGTGCGGGCGGAGGTCGCGGGCGTTACGCAGCCGGCCTCCTCCTCATACGAAGTCATTTCTGGCGCCACAAAGGTGTCACCGGGTGTCGGGGTTGTGCTCTCAAGGGTAAAATCCAAGAGCGCGGTCGTGTCGTCGCAGTTGAATGCCAATGGAAGCGCTGCGGTGATAGCAGAGGGAGACAGACTGGTGGGGATTGCGGTGTGCCGTTCACTGGCACTGGCCGTGCTGCGGGGGCCGCAGCCGCCGCACCCATCTGGGGCCTCTTGGCTCCCCGCAGCGGCCGCCGCCGCCGCAGCAGCAGCAACACCATCAGGAAGAGTGTGAGCAGCTGTGCGCGCAGCGAGGGCAGCTGCCCCGCCCAGGCAGAATGGAGATGGGACTTCATACATGTGCTGCTCAGCCTCGGACAACGTCCCAAGCCCCAGTCCTGCTCCTGGTCCCGAGCCCGCAGGAGCCACCAGCGCTTCCCCCTGGCGCACTGCTGCAAGCTCCCTGCCCGCCACCGGGACCACCCTAACCACTCTGACCAGTCCGCCGCCTGGCTGCGAGCCATGGCCATTCCTCCCTCCCCCACTGCCGCCGCCGCCGCCGCCGCCCCCTGAGCTGGTGGTGGGCGCGCCCGCTGCCGCGCCGTCAGCATTACCGAGGTCGAACAGGCTGTCATACGGGAACGCTGGCCGGTCGACGGCAGGCCCGTCCTCGGCCAGCAGCGGGCCCAGGGAGGGGTCAGAGGGGTCAGAGGGCAGGGCGCCGCCCACCAGTGTCCCTCTGTCGCCCGCGACGGTCCAGGCTTTTGTAGCCCTGGCCCTGCCGCCTGCCGATAATACACCCGCCGCTAGGCATGTTCCTCCCATGCCCGGAGACGCAAGGGACCTTATTCGGGATGAAAGACGAGAGGACGACCGCAGTGCTACCCGTGCTGCAGCTGGCTGGCTGGTGTCGGTGCGCGCGGCCGGGCCCAGAGCCGGGTGCTGCACGTCCCACAGCACCCGGCTGTTCCTTGCGAGACCCTGGCCGGGCAGCAGGGGCTGCATGGGGCGGGGTGAGGCTGACCCCCCACGCCGCGAGGCTGCAGCCTCGGCCGCCAACGCAAACACCGACTCGAAGGCCTGCAGGGCACACAGGAACAGCAGCTGTGCGGGAGCTTGCGGTGTGAGTGGACCCCGGGAGCTGCCCGGCTGCCATGCAGCCGAAAGCCACCATCGCGCCACTTCCCCCGCCCGCCCGCCCGCCCACCTGTGCGTCAAAGTGCGCCACCCTGGTGACGTGTGTGCGTACCAGGTTGGGGTGCGCCAGGGTGCGACCCAGCAGGGCCTCCTGTGAAGCGAGCAGCCGGCAGTGAGTGGTAGGGACCAATAATGAATGGGAGTATGGCAGAGCGACTGCGGCATGCAGAAATTTGATGATGGATACCCAAACTCCTATGGAGCAAAGGGGATCATCATGGCGGCGTTATGCCCCGTGAGGAAGTAATGGTACGAGGGGTGACAAGGTGATCCCGTAGTCCTGGGCAAGGGGCCGGTCGACGCTCGTCCCACACAGCCGCCCATCCTCAGTCATAGGCGGCGACACGATGCACCGGTGTTTGCCACATTGATCCAGGCAAGGCGGGGCTGGCTGGCTTGCTTCTGCACCCTTGGACTGGAAGCACGAAACAGGTTACATAGACCTCTACCTGTCCAGCCACCCTGGTCAATGATGACCTGTGCCACCCTGCCCTCACCCTCAGGACGCTGAAAGCATCCTCCAACTCGGGGCACGCCACGACCTTGACGGCCACCGGTATGGAGGGCGGTGTGCCGTAGAACCCTGTACGACAGGAGGCAGCCAGGCACGAGGGTTGGCGGGCGGATGGACATGACCGGGGAGCTGCCGGTGCCGTGCACGGCATACTGTGGGAGGAATCGCACAATGTGGGTCATGTTGCGAGCCATACTGGGGTTGCGTGCACCGTAACCCCTGTGGGTGTGAGCGGGAAGCGTGAAGCTGTTGTCCTGGCCCTGGCGACCTTCTGGAAAGGTTACGCTGCGGCTGTCCATCGTGCAAATCGTTGAGGAGCAGCGGTTGTGTGCGGCCCGTTCCAGCAGCCTGCACTTTCGGCCGACCTGCCCCATGGCACACACGCGCGCACCCATGCTCCCACCTCCGTGCACGGTGCTGTAAGCCCCCTTGCCCACAAAGCGTAGGCGGCTGAAGCCTGACAGCAGCTCCTGCAGGGGCACATGCAGTACCAGCAGGGGGTTGATAGGAGCAATAGCAAGGACACTGTCGCATGTAGAGGCAGGAGCTGCAGGGGCGTGGGTGGGGGCAGCGGCAAGGACTTAACCACGGTTGCAGTCAAGGCACCGCAAGGGCGATAAGGCCAGCACCACAGGGAATGCTTTCCTGGACATCGTAAGGTCAGTTGCAAGGTGGCCACAGCTAAAACCCTGCAACTGTGAATCGCGGTAGGCCTTCGCACAGCACATGCGCCGTCACTGTAATTCCCTCCTGCGCGAAGAAAGCAGGCTCTCGTGCTTCGCCCTACGCCACCGGCCACCAGATTTCATCCCAGCTGACCGCGCGGCCCCTCATATCACCTTCGGGTCGTCCATCAGCACCTCCTCCAACCGCGGCGTGCCGCTGCCTGGCCCTGGGCCCCTCCCTGCACCAGAGCCCCTTCCGTCATAGGCCTGCTGCAGCAGCTGCTGCTGCTCCTGTTCCTGCGGCTGTGCCCATGGTGACCGCCCTCCTCCTCTTCCTCCTCCGTCGTCCGCTGGTTGCACCAGGGGCATAATGCCCGTGCGCAGCAGCTCCCTTAACAGCTGCGTGTGGGCACTGCTGTGCCGCGGCTGTGCCCCGCTGGTGACCTGCTGGCCCCCACCGGGTAGCCCCGCCGACTGCGACGGGGCCACACCGGCCCCTGCATCTACGCTCGCGGGTGCGCAGAAGCGACGGCCGATACTGCTTCCATCGAGTGCTCGGAAACTGCTGCTGGCGGCCTCAGGTTGAGGTAGGGTTAGCAGTACTTCGGAGCAGAAGCTGTCGAGCGCAAGGGGGTCCGTGCCCAGGGAGCCGCCCGCGGAGCCCAACCCTGTGGAGACCAGCAGCCGGTGGAAGAAGTCGTGCTGCTCCTGGTGCTCCTGCTGCACGTCGTCTGCAACTGAGCACTGGGATCCTAAGGTGGACAGAGCGCTGGCGCTGGCTGGGGCCTTCTGGCCAGTGGGAGTGACGGGGTTGGGAGTAGCTGCCGGGCTGATGCGTCCGGCGGGGGCGCCAGCGCCTGCGCCCGCGTGGTCTGTGTGCAGGACCTGGGAACATGGTTTTGAGACAGCTGCTGATGCGTTCAAGGGAGTGTGAGTGTTGGGCAGGCCGCTGTGTTGCGCGGGAGGAGTGGCGACCGTGGGGGTGCCGATGGGCGCAGGGGAGCGCGTTGTCTGGTCGGAGCGGTGTGACGGACCCTGCCCGGTCTTGATAATTCCAGCAGCAGCATCTTCATTCGTATCACAGGGTTGCCGGCTGCAGCGAAAGCAGGAAAAAAGGCTTGCACCGGTGACCGGCATCGCGGGCCGTTCCTACTGGACGACGCCGAGGCCCCCTTAGAGACACCAAGGAATCATCGCCAAATTTTCTATTGTCGTTTAGATTAGGGTTGGCTGCTGAGGGTCACGTGTTCAAGGCCCAGCACTTATAAAACGGTACAAAGGCTAAAACCTGCACAGCCACATGTCGCAAGTAGCCAGGCAGTTAATTCATACTTTTGTACGCTTGCGCTGCGCTTCTGCTGGTCGCAAACTTCAGCATCCGTACGAGGAGTAGCTCCAACACGATAATAAGGAGCCTATCAACCGGCGCGATGCTGCTATATTGAAATTATTGTTATCCTGCAGGGACATTACCGTGCGATGCGGCGAAAGGTTGGCTGCAGCGCAAGAGCCTCACGCCACCAGGAAACGAGAAACCGGGGGCCGTATTTCGGCCAGGGAAGAGCCTCTCCCCTGATTCCGGCCAATTCCAGGAATTTGCCCCCCCCCCTTCCACACCCCCGATTCTCAAACCGCCCCGGCCACAGGCACAAGTCGACCACGGTCGCGATGGCGTGCCCTGACTGTCAGTCTGAATGGATCGCTGGAGGATGGTTGTGCGCCGCAGACAGGTGTAAGGGGCCTCTGCCTGTTTGGTGTGGTGCGGTGCGGGTGGTGCTGCGGGGCCTTAACGCAGTAACCAGAGGTGTGCCTCGCACGAAAACGCACGTCGTTTACAAGTGCACACGCCGTTTCATTTGGCCGCGAAGATGCCTTGGTAGGCTCCATTGGCACACGCTCCCGGCAAGCTGCACCCAAACACGAAGTATGTGCAACCACAGCACCCCTCCAGCCTCGTCAGCCGTTGCAGCGGCCGTGCTTTCCCTTCGACCTACCACACATGCGATTGATGATGCACGACACTGCAACACCAGGATCTTGCGACAGCACCACGAGGACCAAGAGCACCACGACACAATAATCGTCCTACTGGAAGGCACCAGCCATGCACACCGCACACAGTTTACCAGTTTGCAGTTTGCCCGCTGCCACGTCATGGCACGAGCATGTTCCTGCAGGCCACCAAAAACACATTGACGGTGCAGCGGAACACACCTGGACCCCGGTCCCACTTGCGCCCTTGCCAACTGGCGAGCTTCAAGTATTCCTACAAGCATGAAGCAGCTAAAGGCAAAGTGCTGTGCCTGTGGACGCACGCAAGCGCATTGCCAAATTCCAACTAAGCTACCACAGCGTCATTGCCGTACACGACTGCACCTGTACGGACCAGCAGCAGCGGTACGGCATATGCTCGCGCACAAACCCTAAGGTGCAGCTCCCCGAGGAGGCCTGCTGGGAAAGCGGTACTGACAACCAAAGCGGTATGCACTCTACTCCGGACCCAGGGCCATTGTTTGGGTAGGGCATAAGGAGAGTGCAGCTGCCCAGCAAATTGGCCAGTTAGCATCCTGCTCCACCGCAGCGCCTAATAAGCGCCAATCACCTTTCGCAGGACAGAAAATGCTTTAGCCATGCCACATGCGAGGGAAGCGCGGCAAACATGCATGCATGCACACGCTAAAATGTAACGAGCGACAGGATTCGGTACTGACAGCTTAGACTATTATCTTATCGGTGGATTGGGCTAAACCCTTAGTTGTACACCACATGCAATCCACGTACCTGACTGCCACCCCATACCGGTACCAAGTCCCTGAGCAGTGTGGAGAGCACATGCGGTGGCTTAGCATGCAGTGGATTTTGCCCAGTGCGTGTCAGCAGTATGAAGCGTGCCAATAGCGATGCAACGAATAAAGTGGGTTTAGTGGTCCTCTATCACGCAGTGCCGCCCCAATACCAGCCTGACCTCCAATGCAGGCACTTATTACATCAAACGTTTGGCAATTTGTTCATCACGGTTCAGTTCACAGCACTACAGGCTTCCTGGCCGTCAAAGCCCAACACCGAATGCAGTTTGAACCGACTGCAGTTTAAACCAACGACTGCACAAACTGCAATGCACTAGATGTAGAAGCTACGCATCTTGGTCCGTCGCGTGGCTCCCTGCTCGCCACAGCACCTGCTGCCAGGGGCCACATACCCTGATCACAGGCCAACGCTTTCCTTGCTTGCAGCACACTAGATGTAGACGCTGGGCGTGCTGGTCCGCTTCATGGCCCCCTCCCGTGCCCGCTTCCGCGCCGCCAGCTCCATGGCCCGCAGCTCCCGCACCAGCTCCCCCGCCGTGGGCCGCGCCCCCGCCTCCTGCGCCACGCACCGCTCGAACAGCGGGCGCAGGTGCGGGTGGCGGCCCTCGGGCCACTGCGGCCGCAGCCCCTGGTACAGCACCCCGAACAGCACCTGCAAATCGCAATTTACATTCCAAGTTTCCATGTTACACTCCAGGCGCTGTGGCCACGCGACCCTTGACCAAACCTGTCAGCAAGCACATTGTCATCTAGCGTTGTGCCTCTGCTGTAGGACCTGCCGAGAAACCGTCCAAGGCAAGGCAGAGGCAGGGGAGTGCCCCACCATGGCTGGGAAGCCTGCTCAAGAGCCAAGGCACAGCCCACCTGCGCCGTGGTGAGCTGCTCATAGGGCCTGCATCCGGACGCCATCTGCCACAGCAGCATGCCCATGCTGTAGATGTCGCTGGGAAGGCCGCTGCGGTGGGACAGCCGCTCTGCGGAGGGTACGGATGGGATCGGGTGCGTGGCCAGGCCCATGTGCTACTTGTGCGATGCTGGCCAACCCCGCTCACATGCTCTACCAAGTGGCCATCCAGCGGCGGATAAGCTGCTGGCTACAAACGCATGCCGCTGACCCGTGGATTGCATCGCCCCTGGGTGCCGTTGCGGGCTGCCAGGCCCTCCCTGCCGCCCCGCCTCCCGGCCCTCCCACCCCTGCCGCCCTGCTCCCACCCCTGCAGCCCCGCCCCCCGGCCCTCCCACCCCTGCCGCCCCGCCCCCCGGCCCTCCCACCCCTGCCGCCCCGCCTCCCGGCCCTCCCACCCTGCCTCCCTCCTGCCCCTCCCGGCCCTGCTCACCCGGCGCCGCGTACGCCACGGTGCCCACGTCCGGCTCGTCGTTGAAGGAGCGCTCCAGCAGCCGCGACAGCCCGAAGTCTGCGGGGTAGGTGGCGCGGGGGCGAAACACACAGGGCAAGCTCAGCTTGGCTTCACTATGCAAGCGGCTCAGCCATTGAAGAAGCACTCCAGCAGCCCGGACAGTACGAAGTCGGGGGAGTTGGGTGAAAGACACAGGTCAAGCGCCTGACAGCCTTGCACACAGCTCGTGCTGGCACTGCAGGTAGCGGACGGCCGGGCGCTGAGGCTTGGACGCCGCTGTGCGGTACCGCCTGAACGCAGATTCGTGTCGACGCACAACCGCGGCGCACACTTCCAGCGTTGCAGGTTTCTTTCACTAGAGTACGCCGCACTAGTTGGCCGGTAAGCGGGCCCGCACCAACCGCACCCACCCGCTAGCTTGGCGACCAGCGGGCCGTCGTTGTTGCCAGGCTGCCTGTTGGCCCCCTTGCGGCTGGTGGTGCGGCTGGCGGCAGGGGCCGCTGCCGCTGCCGGGGCGCACGGTGGGGACACGGCTGGGGCAGGCGGAGGCGAAGCAGAGGGCGCAGGTGCCTGGAGGGTTGCTGTTGGCGGCACGTCAGGGGCCCGCGGGCTGCCACGTCCCGCGCTGGGCGCCGCTTTCGCAGCAGCCGCAGCTGCATGGGCAGGTGCGGTTGGTTCCAGGGGGCCTGCCCCATCGGCCTCGGCGACAGCGGCAGCGGCAGCGTCTTCATTGGCATCATAGGGTTGCTGGCTGCAGCGAAAGCAGGCAAAGAGGCTTGTGCCGAGAGCCGGCATTACGGTCTGGTCACTGTTGGACGACGCCGATGACGCCTTCAAAACACCATGAAGTCATGGCCAACTCTTCTTGTAGTTTGATCAGGGGTGGCTGCTGAGGGTCGAGTGTTCAAGGCCCAGCACAATAAAAGGGGCAGCCTGCACAGCCACATAGAGTCAGCAGCAAGGAGGTTAGTTTATAGATAGGCAAACCGACACGCTTGCGCTGCGCTTCCGTTAGTATCAGGTCGCAAACGTCGTCAGACATACGAGGGTGTACTGTCCAATACGGTTTACGGACGCTCTTAATTACATCTGTATTGTCTTGCAGGGACATTACCGTACGCTGCGAAGGGTTGGCTGCAGTGTGCAGGGGCATGCGACAGCGTGCTGGCGCGAAGTGCAAAACCTCGGAGACAGGCCATGCGCTCAAGCCCCTTTTGGTGTCTGGGGGCTCTGATCTGCATGAGCATCTGAATTATATGCCTGTGCATGTGACCAGATGGGACACAGGGACACACCTGGGCACTCCGAACCCCCCATCAGGAGGACCAATCAGTGGACCTGGGACATAGGCTGTTGGGGCCTGGCAAGGAACGGGTAGCAGGGGTAACTGCTCATAGCTACACGCGTGCGACCAAGGTGCGTGCGAAGCGTGTGCACGGTCCTGGCGGGCTCCCCAGGCATAAGAGGACCTGCAAGAGAGCCATCATCTGCAGCAGGCGCCTGCGTGGTCCACGGCTGGCAGTCACGTGCCGCGACCTGCTGCTACATAACTTGCGCAGGAAGATACGAGGGAACAAAACGTGACGCAAGCACAGCCATACTCTTGCATGTAAGTCCCAGGGCCGATGCAGCCCAAAGCGTGCGCTGCTGGTAACTCGGGGCTAGTGCCTGATGCATTACCGTCCTAGTGCACTTGGTGGCAACCATGCGGACTGTAGTGTAGGCACACACAGCTTTCCAGCATGGTTCCATGTACACTGAATCACTGTGCAACAACCACACAGTCAAGCAGATAAGAGCCACGCACATGGCAACGGGGCACAAGGCAGTTGGTCAGCTGGCCAACTAGGTAAACCGTTACGAGCCATCGACGAAAGCCACTTTGCGGTGCTGCAACAATGAAAGTGTCAACTACCTATTATCCCACGGGCGTTAGGCCAGGTGCACTTCTCCTTGTCTACTTTTGCTGACGGTCTCGGAGCCACACTGCTCATGGGGCATACCGCTGGCTGTGGGCTGCACCGCTCAAGCTATGTAACAGTAACAGTAACTACCGCCTAGCTTGCCCCGGTGCAGCAACATGGTGAACGGCCACGCCAGCCACCTGCTCGCTAATGCTACTTGCTTCAAGTGCATGCGCAGGTATGACAAACGGCCTCCTCACCATGACCCAGCGCCCTAGCACAGCAGCGACACGTGTGGGGACCGGCCACACGTGCAGATGCCCAGCGCTCACCGCACCTTCTCATGCGTTTAAGCTTTCGCGCCAAACTCTCCAACACTGTGCCAGTCACCTCAACGTCATCACACTTACGCCCTTTACCCCTGCCTTTCACGACTTCAGCTTAAACACCAGCTTCCCACTTATCTTCCCCTCCGGCCCCAGCAGCTCGGCCCAGGGGGCCAGCAGTGCAGCGTCCCCGTTCCCCGCCACCTGCCCCCCTTGCTGCCCCGCGGCCGGCTGCGGCACCTCCAGGGGTAGCACCTCACTGTGTAAGTTCTTGTACAGTCAAAGTGGCACTTGTAGAACCTGAAGCGGTACGCCTGACCGCCCTTCTCCGCCACGTCCACCTTGACCGACGCACGCACCGCCCCCTGCACCTCACCCTTGAGGGCTCCCAAGGCTTCGGGCACCTCGCAGAAGAGGACCACCTCTGCGTTCGTTGCCCCTGGCTGGTACTCGAAAAGAACCCCCACTGGTACCCAAGGGCTGTCACCCTGGGCTGCACGGTGCCGCTGCTGCTGCACACGTGTTTGAAGGTGGCGTACACTTCCTTCACGCGCCAGGACTGCGGCCGCGGCTTGCCGTACCATGGGCTACTCATGTCGTACCCGCCCATCTGGCGCCCCATGGCCTTCCACTCCGACCTGTCTGTCAGCCGGCAACGAATCAGGAACTCCGCCTGCTCCGGGCCCATCAGCGGCAGCTTGGGCAGCACGTCCAACAGGTAGGACGGGCTGCAGTTGACCAGCCGCAGCTGCCGCCGCACGCGGGCCTTGTCCGCTTCCGTAACCCTCCTGCCCTTAGCCACGACCCACATCTCCACCAGCACCACAACCGTCCCCTCATCGTCGGTGCTGAGATGGTCCGACTGCAGCAGCATCTCCAGGGCCCCCACCGGCAACTCCAGCCAGCGCTGGCGTAGCGCCGGATCGCTGGCGATGCGCACCGCGTCCGTGCTGCCCAGCAGCCACACGAGCAGCTCAAACTTGGTGGGCTGCGAAAGTGTCGCCAAGCTGCCAGCCACAGCAGCTAGCTCCTTGTCCCAGTGCCTCGACAGCCGCTTGCAACACGCGGACAGCACAGGGACAACACGGGGGTCGTCCTCGGGGCTGGGCAGCAGCTGCCGGCAGCTGTACAGCTCCAGGACGGGGGCCAGGGGACCCACAGGGCCGCTGCCGCCCCCACAAGGTGTGCTGCGGATCCTGCCCACAAACCCACCGCGGCCGTTGGTGCCGCCCACATCAGAGCCATCAGAAGAATCGTCATTAAAAAAACCCGTATCAGAGTCATCATCAGAGTCCGTATCAGAGTCCTCCTCGGACTCCTCATCCTCATCCGCCTCCGCGAACCTGTTTGCCAGGGCAGCGTCGCATGCCTCGGCGCAGCCCTGCACCTGCAGGTACTCCGCCTGGCGCCGGATGAGCAGCAGGGCCCTAATGCTGCAGTCGCCGCGCGTGTCGTCACCGCCATGGCTTGCCCCCTGCTGCTGCCCATCCTGTGCAGCATGCTCCTCCTCGGGCTGAGCCACATTGCCGGTGTACATGAAGCGGATGGCTGCTAGGGTGGGCTCAAGCTCGTCGTCGCTGTCCAACAGGACCGCCAGCATCGGTTCGCTAGGTTGAGCATCCATGCGGCGCCTTTTCACGGTCCTGCTCGCATTGCTTCCGCCCGACAGGGCTTGCGGAGTCCATCTTTCCAGTTGTGCTCGGAAACGTTCTGAGCCGCCCCGCAACACCACCTGGTGAGCGGGCCAAGGCTCCGCGATGTACCGAGGTGCCGAGTCAAGACTGGAGTCAAGAGCGGTAATCTGGAAGCGAATGTGGCAGTCAGAACAGCTCTTGCTGCCAAAGAAGCAGCTTAGATAGGTTTGTACTGGTCGGCTCATTGGTATGGGTTGCACTACTTGCACAATTTCACTGCGTTAGCATAGCGCTGCAAGCAAGTGCGTCTTCCGAATGCGTTTGCCAGCTATCTGGTACGGGTGGGGCATTCCTTGCTTCACCGCGCCAGGAGAGCTCCTCCGAAACCACCTGCATCCAATCATGTGCGCTTTCCCATAGACTTCTGCCCCTTGGCGACGCATGTTCTTGAATTATTTGTCATGGCCACCATGGATGGAGGGGAGCGTTAGCTCTCCTCCTGGTACGACCGCTTCTCAGCGTGCCACGCTCAGCACGCTTGACACGGGAAGATAGGGTGAACAGGCGCACACGCGTCCGTCCGCTTCCCATGCCTTTGCACTCCCGTATGCTCCAACGAATTGCCTTGCTACACACCTCCATAACTGGGCCCACGCCTCCGTGGCCGCACCCTGCAGCCCCAGCGCAGCGCGGCCCCACCAGCCGCACAGCCCACCCTGGCCGCCCGCTGCCCCACACCCCTCAGACCCCATCCTCCTACCATCCTCCCTCCAGCCCCCCCTCACAGGACCGACGGCACGCGCCAGCGGGTACAGGCTGCGCTCCTCTGCGCTGGCGTGGGTGGACAGCAGCCGCACCATCCAGCCGGCCAGCCCTGGGCAGCCCAGCTTACGGCCGGAGAAGGAGCCGTCCAGAGCCGTCCGGCGCGGAGGTGGCGGCCGTGGTGGCGCGGCAGTGGCTGGGTGTGTACGAATGCAGTGGCTGGGTGTGTGATGGATGCCGGTACGTGGTCTGCCGCAGGAGCCCCTAGCTGGCGCTGGTGCAGTTGCACTGGTGCAGTTCTTGTACTCGTTAAAATGAGCCCGACGGGGTGCTCCTGAGCACCGATTCTGATCCCCATCTGGACCACCAACCCCTGCACATTGATCTGCCGGCCGCCGCGTCAACACGCCCGCGGGCGAGGCACCATGGGTCGGTGCACGAGCTGAGGCGTACGTTTTCAGGTGTATGTTGAGCATGGATCCGCATGGGTACAAGGTAAAAGCAATGTGGTGGGCGCAGGCAAGCAGACCCGCTACAACACTTGCCTGATCATGGAAATTGAAAGCCGTTGGCCGTGTACGGTAAAGCCAAGCAACGATAAAAGACCCCCACAGCCAGCAACCAGCAGCGCACGGACGGGTGCACATTCTACATCATGGCCGCGAATGGCATTAAACGCTGTAAACCTGGTGGTAACAGGAGCTCACGCCAGCCGGCAGCAAAGGCAGCTTGTCACGTGCTCCTGCTGACACCGGTCCAGACCAGCAAACGGGCAAGCGAACATTTGTGAGCACTTTTGTGAGCAGCAGTCCGCGCAATCCCACATATGTACATTTTACCATCATAGACCGGAACATATACATGTTACCACGTCACGGCTTTGTCTTCAGCAGGGTTAAAATATTACCACAGCGCGTGCACACAGGCAAACAGGCACCGTCACGCATGTGGCAACGGGACCGCAGGCAGTTGGTCGGCCAGCCAAACAAGGTAAACCGGTACAAGCCAGCAACAAAAAGCACTTCAGGGTACTGCAACAATAAGTCGTCACCCATCGCCTAGCATTCGCACGGAAAAGTCAGATCTTGTACGGCCAGCCACCTGTTCGCCTCTGCACATACAGTACGTTACTGTTGCTATCAATACGTTCGCATGTTGCCGTGCTGATTGACCACAGGAACAGACCCAACAGCACGTAGCGTCACAACCACGCACGCGTTTTCTTGCTAAAAAGCGCATGCGACTGCAGGCATGACCAACGGCCCCTCTCATACCGACCTGCACGTCAGCACAGCACGCAGTGACACGTGGGCACGTGCAGATATGCCCAGCACTCACGGCCCCTACCACACCTTTCTAACCTTTTGGTTTCAGATTGCAAAGTGCACAAAGCTTTGCAGCACCACGCCAGTCATCTCAGCGCCACCGCACTCTCCTGACCGCACTGGGACCTTTCCTTCCCTTCACGGCTTCGCTTTGAACACCAGCTCGCCGCGCAGTTTTCCCTCCGGCCCCAGCAGCTCGGCCCAGGGGGCCAGCAGCGCTGCATCCGCCTCCCCTGCCTCCGCCAGCTGCTCCTGCGGCCCGGCGGCCGGCTGCGGCACCTCCAGGGGCAGCAGCTTAGGTTGTCCCCACGACGCCCCGTATGCAACGTGGCAGTTGAGGAACTGCATGCTGTGCTTCACCCCGCCGCTCACCGACACGTCCACGCTGACCGACGCGCGCGCTGCCCCCTGCACCTTGTCCCTGTGGGTCCCGAACGCTGGTGGCACCTCGCAGGAGATGAACATTCCCGCCTGGGCCTCCTGTACTTTGTACTGCATGAACAACCCCCACACGAAGCCCAGCGCTACTACCCCAGCACATTTACCCCCGCTGCTGCTGCCAACGTTGTGGAAGATGACATCCACGTTCTTGACGCTCCCTTCCTTCTTCAGCCCAGCCAGCAGGTCAGCGCGGCTAATCTCCCACCTGTGCGACAGCCCCACATCCGGTACGGGCTGCGGCCGTGGGATGCCGTACCATGGGCTGCTCGTGTCGTACCCGCCCATCTGGCACCCCATGGCCTTCCACTCCGACCTGTCCGTCAGTCGGCAGCGGGCCATGAAGCCTGCCTGCTGCGCGGCCTCCGGGCCCATCAGCGGCAGCTTGGGCAGCACGTCGAACAGGTAGGACGGGCTGCAGTTGACCAGCCGCAGCTGCTGCCGCACGCGGCCCTTGTCCGCCTCCGTCAGCCCACCGCCTTGTGCCGTAACCCACATCTCCACCAGCACCACGACCGTCCCCTCGTCGTCCGTGCTGAGCTGGTCCGACTGCAGCAGCAACTCCAGGGCCCCTGCCGGCATCGACAGCCACCGCTGCAGCAGCTGTGGGTCGTTGGCGATGCGCACCGTGTTCCCGTTGCCCAGCAACCACGCCAGTACCCGCTGCCAACGCGGCGTTAGTTCTCGTGCACGGCCCGCAGCCATGTGAGGTCCCCA
This sequence comes from Chlamydomonas sp. 3222, assembly GCA_004335795.1. NCBI lineage: Eukaryota > Viridiplantae > Chlorophyta > Chlorophyceae > Chlamydomonadales > Chlamydomonadaceae > Chlamydomonas > Chlamydomonas sp. 3222. The sequence goes on from QAXN01001058.1 coordinate 17,076, forward strand.
GTGCCGCTGCAGGTACTGACAGCACGCGTGCAAGATGGCGCCCACGCGCGGATCCGCCTCGGGGCTGGGCAGTAGCTGCCGGCGGCTGTGCAGCTGCAGGACAGGGAACAGGGGCAACCTGTCGCCGCTGTCCACCTGCACCTTCGCAAACCAGTCAACCAGGGCGGCGTCGCACGCCTCTGCGCAGCCCTGCACCCGCAGGTATACCGCCTGGCGCCGGATGAGCAGCAGGGTGCTGATGCTGTTGTCGCTGTGCGTGTAGTTACCGCCGTCGCTTGCCCCCTGCTGCTGCCCACCGTGCCCCCCCTGCGGATGCTCAGGTTGCACCACACTACCGGTGTACATGAAGCGTATGGCCGCCAGGGTGGGCGCAAGCTCGCTCTCACTGCTCAACCGGACCGCCAGTTCGGGCAGCAAGGTCTCGCGACACCCATCGACGCGGGGCCTCTTCGCGGTCGTGCGCGCATCGCCCGATAAAGCTTCTGAGGTCAACGCTTCTAGCTGTGCTCGGAAGCGTTCTGAGCCGCCCCGCAACACCAGCTGGTGAGCGGGCAAGGGATCCCCAACGTATTTTTGCGCCGAGTCCCGAACAGGAGTAGCCTTGAAGCGGACGTGGCAGTCAGCACCACTCTTGCTGCCAAACAGTCCGCGCAGGTAATCATGAACTGGTTGGCTCATTGGTATGGGTTGCGCTACTTGCGGGGCTTCACTGCGTTAGCACAGCGCAGCACAGCAACCGTGTATTTTACGTTGTTGGCGGAGAACAAATTAATGTGGTATTATTAGGTGCCCGCAGTGGTTTTTTTCGCGCCTAGCTGTTCCTATGAAACTTTCTGCACCGAAATGGCGCCTCCCTTAGACTCAAATCCTTCATCAATCAATATTTGACAGAAATATATTTTGGCCAGACCGGATGGGAGTGCGTTCGCTCTCTGACGGTGCGACCCCTCATGGCCGTACCACGCCCAGCACGCTTGACACGGGCAGAGCTACAGACAGCCGCTACCGCACACGCGTACCCTCGCACACCCGTATCCTCCCGCGCCTCTCTTGCCAGTCAATCCCTCTCATGGAATTGTTCCTCCGTAGCCCGCCGCCCCAACGCCGGCCCGACCACCACATCGTGCAACGTTCGCCCACAAAGACCACGGATGGCAGTGCGCTCATCAAGGTTCATCAGTTGCCAGCCGTGCCCCGCCCAGCCACGGCACCACAACAACGCGCCAATCCAATCTACCAAAACTATTACCTGCTATTACCAGGCCCATACCATGTGGTCCCGTTCTGTTCTCTTCCCCGCAGAAACCGTTCAGCCACAAGGTGTGTGCAACACGGGTCTAGCTCTACGGCATTGTCGCAAGCGGACCGTACACGTGACACAAGTCCTACCGGTAGTGTCAGGCTGGTTGAAGCAACCTGTGGCAACAGACGCGCACTACATCTCTGCACCTGGCCGCACTTCCAGGAATAGGTACTAGGCAGGCGCTGCCACCTGTGCAGCACAGTACCACACTTCCACCCTTGAGCCACCCCAGCCGGCCCCACCACCGGCAGCCGTCCCATCACCTGCACAACCCGCCTGGCAATCCTCTGTTCCCGTTCCACAACTCACAGCCCCCAACCTCCGCCTTTCCCCAAGCCTCCCCTCCTCGTTCCCTCTCCCTCGCTTCCCCGCTCCCCCCATGCCCCCCGGGTCCACCTGCACCCGCCTCATCACCCTACCAGTCCGCCATGCCTGCCAGCGGGTGCAGCGGGTGCAGGGTCCAGGGGTTGGCGGTGGGGCTGCGGCCTCAAGGGCGTGCACGTGGCTACCAGGCACGTCCCCAGAAAGCGGTTGCAGCCCACCAGTCCGCCGCCCTGTCCGCCAGCCCCACCACCGGCTGCAGCAGCTGCGCCCAGGGGCCGGCGGCGGGGCCGCGCGGGTGCGGGCGCGTGGGCGCGCAGGCCACTGACACGTGCCAGTCCTGGCTGAAGCGCAGCTGCTGGTCGGGGGACAGGGCGCGCCGCAGGGGGAACAGGACCTGCACAGGGGGGGGAAAGCGTGGGTGGGGTGGGCAGGCGCAGGGAAGGATGCTGCTGGTTAGTACCGTACAGGCAGTTGGGACGGAAGCATTAAGTGACAGGGTCGGGGCACTGCTGATGCCAGGTGCCCGTACCGGTTTGGCGTTATAAGATCGATCCGGGCCATGTGGCGTGGCGGCCGTGTGCAGTCCTGTCAACCAACCCGTACAGTTCCGCACGTAGCAACATGCAAACAAGGGCTTTGCGACAGCAAAGCACATCGCACCCTTCCCAGACCCTGCCTGCCCAACCGTCTCCCGGCCGCCCCTCGCTCAAAGGCGCACTGGCGTCATGCACTCCAGCCTCCCTACGTGTGTGCTTGCGTAGCTTCATGCTCGGCCCTTCCTTACGAGTACGTAAACGTGTGACCTAAGCAACAGCACCCGCCGCCCTCCCCACAAAGGTTGCCCCAACGCACGCTCCTCCCTCACTCCCCACAGCCACACAATGCTCTCCTCCGGGGCCATGTGCACTCAACGCCGAGGAAGTACAGCCGTTCCATGCCCCAGCCTATAGCACAGCTTTTCCCAGGACGGAACGTACTGTCCACCAGGCGTTTACTGTCCTGCCGTGCGTTTGCGGCTTGCCAATAACACCCCAACACGCGCGCCCTTTCCACCTTCCCCGCCTTCAGTTCTTGTGCACTGTTCCCAGCCACCCCCCCCGCCCTCCCCACGGCCCCTGCCCCTAGCACTTTGCCCCACTCGCCCCCGCGGCCCCACCATATCCTCCTCCATGCCCATGTGCCCCCGCTCGTGGTCCGCCAGCCCCCTGAACACCCTGTCGTACAGCGCCCACCCCTCTGCCGTACAGGGCCGGTGAGTCAGCAGGTACTGCAGCATCTCTTTGGCCACCTGCGCATAGCGGTACGGTTGGCAACGTGGGGCATCGCCCATAATCAAGGCCGGGCCGGGCAGGCAACGTGGGGCATCAAGACCGGGAGGGCGGCAGTTGGCGGGCATGGCCGTGGGTGAAGGGCAGGCCGCCTTTTGGCTGTGGCTTGTGGCTTCCATACGCATGAAACGTGGGGGACTGGCTTGTGGTCGCAGCCTCACCTCAGATATGCGGCCTAATACGAACTTTAAGTCAGGACGGAAACCACCCTTGGCTAAGGTCCTCGGGGCATTTCCCTCGAGCTTTCAAACCCATGTATAGTTGTGCACACTCGCGTCAACCAGCTCCAGCCCGCCGCAAGGCCCTCCCACAGTCTCGCCCCACTGACCAACCCCAGCCCCCACCCGCGCGCCCGCCCACCTGGTCGTCCACGAGGCTCTTGTCGTACAGCTCCTTGCCGTAAGGCAGCACTGAACGTGCCAGCGGGTACAGGCTGCGCTCTTCGGCGCTGGCGTGGGCGGACAGCAGCCGCACCACGCGGCCGGCCAGCGCCAGCTTGCGGGCATGGAGGGAGCCGTCGGGGGTGGCGGCGATGGCGTCGGTGTTCGCGATGGCGGCGGTTGTGTGCGTCGTTGAGGTGTGGTCCGCCGCCGCATCCCCGAGGTGCTGCTGGTCATGGCGCTCATGGTGCGGCTCGCAGAGGGAGTCGTACTCGTCAAACAGCGCCCTGCGTGGTACAGGAGCAGGGGGGGGTCCAGGGCGCTGTTGTGTGCAGGTGCAGGTGGGTCCGGTGTGCAGGTGCAGGTGCAAGTGCAGTCAGTAGGGCCTTAGTGCGAAGCAGCACAGCAAATATCGGACCCCAGCCAGCGGGAAGCAGAGATGCCGGGTACTACAGCCAGTGGGTGGAGCCACCTCAGGACTGAGGGATCTGCGCATGTGCATGTCTGATGCAATGCACGGCCCGTGGGTGTGTGCGCCCTATCTGCTGCCAGGCATGGCCCATTGCCGTATGCATCACATCTGCCCGCACGCCCCCGTCCCTGCTTGCCCCACCTGCCCACGCCTTCCCTCCACCTGCCCAAGCGCCCATGCTGCCCCCACCTGCCCCCATCCGACCCCGCCCGCACCTCAGCTCCTCGTGGTCGGCCTTGACTGCGTCCAGACCCGGCAGCGCCTCCCGCCCAGTGCTGCCACGCACACACCGGCGTGGTGCTGAAAAAGGGGCGCCGCACTGATGACCGACCGGCGTCGTGCTGAAGAGGGGTCCCCCACCGGCGGGCTGCTCCAGGCACAGGCGTATCCTGCCGCCTGGCTCCACCCTCAGCGTCACGGACAGCAGCTGGGGGGTCACCAGTGCTGCCGCCGGTGCCGGTGCCAGGGTGCCCCGGACGGACGGGGGCAGGCCCGTGGCCGGCGCAGGCCCGCCGGTCGGCCAGGGTGCCTCCAAAACACCACTGCCGCTCCCAGGCTGTGCCGGAGCACCCGCAGGCGGCGCTGCGTGTCTTGCCTTCATAGCAGTGTGCTGCTGCTGCTGCTGCTGCTGCTGCTTCTTGGAGCCTGGCTGCGAGCGTTGCGGCAGCGGCTGCGCTTTCGGGACGGGGCCCGAGACCTTTGCCGGGATCGCGCCTGGGCCAAGGAGTGCATCTTGGTCGGATGGCGCGAGCACGTCTGGTGTTGAGGCCTCTGGCGGCTGGTCCACGGGGCAGTGGCGCGGCGCATGTCGCAGCGCGGTGTCGAAGACCCGTGGGTCGGTGTCCGCCGCGAAAATGGGGTCCGCCATCTTGTAACGCGCCGCAGATCTGCTTTTTGAACTGGTCTTACTGTAGCGTTATGTGTCTGGTGCTTTGTAGCGCTGGGGTTTGAGCCCGCTTACGGTGTTTCGATTCGTTTCGTTTCGGCGACAAAAGGACTGGGGCAGACCGCAGGGCCAAGGTTCCTCATCCTTCACAAGGCGACTTAGTCCAGAGTTTGTGTTTTTGTTGGTTATACCGGATTACCGGTAGGTTACGGTAGCGTCGGCTGGCATTGTGTGTATGTATGGATTTACAGTTTTGGCCCCCAACCAGGGCGCAGCCTCGTCCCATAACGGGGCAGGGCTGGCTCCGGCAATCAGGGACACGGGGTTTCCCACCCCTCTCGCTGTACGGTTAGGAGCCAAACAGCTCCTTGGCTCTGCTCAGCACAAACACGGCACCTTCCGGGCTTCCGCCCATGCAGGCCCATGCCCCACCCAGCATCGTGTCGCCTTGTGCTGACCCGCACTCCTTGCACGCACGCAACTGAACCCTACAGCCGTACAGCAACTGCTTCTTTGCCATACCGTTACGCATGGCGCCATGACACGCTGCAGCCACCCGCCTGGATAGCAGCCACTAGACAACGGACGGTCGTACGCCCCATGTTTCTTTTCCTGTGGAACGGTTTAGTCATGACGAATTCATTGCT
>QAXN01001059.1:0-22102 GCA_004335795.1 Chlamydomonas sp. 3222
GGAGGTCAAGGCGCTGACGCACCAGCTCTAGGGGTGCCGTGCTGCCTGGTAAGGCACCGCTGCGTGGGATCCGCCATTTTCCTCCTCCCTCGATATGCACCCTTGATGACATGATGAGGCACGGGGGGGGGGAGTTGGTGTGTAGCTTGCTATGCGCCAATGCAATGCCGCAATTTTGCGGCCTGGCAGTAGCTTTGACGCGCTCTATCTTATTGCTGGGGCATACGCGATCACGCCCTGCATGGCATGGGTAGGCCCTGTGCCGTTTTTGCACCCGTACTTCAGACGGGCTACGGCTGCAAGTTGCGTACCCTTGATTGAAGCTTACGTATGGTATGACGTATCAGTCGGTGTGGCGATGTGTTGATGTTACAGCAGCACTGTGGTGGCAATGGTTTGAACTGTGGTGGGAGGAACCTAAGCAGGTGGTTGGCCTTGCTTTCCTGACGAAATGCTACGGAATTGTGGTAACGGGCTTTCACTACCTAAGCGATGGTGTGGAAGGGCACAATAAGGCAATGGCACCGCAGCCCCTGCCCGTAAGTACGGTACGAAAATAGATTGCAGCTTGTCCATGGTTATGTTGCGTTACGATGTGTGATACAACACAAGTGATTAACACTCAGATGGAGACCGGTGCAACACACGTGTTGTGTTGCCATGCCGCAAGACTTGCAACGGCAGGGGAGGTGAGGGATTGCTGGGCCCTTTCTCCTGGTGTCTGTGTCGGGATGCACAGGTTGCACCTGGTGGCCTCATCCATTAGATGCGAGCTTGTTGTGTGTCGTTCACCGGTCCACTGTGGAGTTACTGTGGTGGTCCAGCTTTGCACTCCCTGGTAATCAAGGTGGTTTGTGATATGCCCCCGAAGGCAACACGTTTACGTACCGAAGAAGCAAGGGCCACACGCTTGTCACGTGCCGTGCTTGTGCGCAATGCCGTCCATGCATACAAGACCGCCCTTGCGGGGCAGGGTGCTTGTGATTGCACGTGTCAGGGCGGTGTCCACGGTGCCACACTGCGAGCCAAAAGATCTCCCCCGCTCTGCATTCCAGAATGCCGTGGGTTCTCAGTCAGTCAGTGTTACACGGCGAGGGTTCTACGCTTCCTCTGTGTACGGTAACCGTGGATGCAGCATGCGGCCCTGAGCCTAGCACGGAGCACTCATCACAGTGGGTACTGGTTCCCCAGCAGCAGCCTCCTGACCCGGGTCCTGTCCAGGGCTCCCCGTTCAGGTTCCCTGCAGGGTCTCCCTGCCACCGTCTTCCGCCTTGCCTGCAAGCCGAAAAGCAAGGCCTAAAGCACCGTGCCCTATGGAGCGGCCTCTACCGTACCGCAAATGGTACCGCCAATCCGAAGACCGAATCACCAACGGACCAAACCTAAGTAAGTTCGGCAGCACTTGGAGTACCATGTGCAAAATTAGATCTCTACGCAGCTGGAGCTAGCTTCACGGAACAGACTCCGATTCCGTTCAGTTTATATCGACAGCCCACGCAACCGACGTATGAGACGCCTTGTGAGCCTACCAAGCACAATAAGTTGTAACTTATGGCTTCATAAACTTTTTTGGCAACAACGGTCCCCAGTCTGGATCAGGCAGGAGGATTTCCCACGCTGTCCCGCGCCTCCCTGTCGCCTAGCGCCTACGCCCCTGCTGAAGGCGCCCCCTCGAAGGCATGCCGGAGACATCTAGCTTGTGGTCGTTGCCAGGCTTGCAGCTTCAAAGTGTGCCTGGAGCGACAGCACTTGAAATGCCAGCGCCCTCTGCGTCGGGGTCGTGCCGCCCAACGCATCCCCTCTTGAAGAGGCTGACAACGATAGGGCCAAGAATGCAGCCTCTGGCGCTCCAGTTCCATGACAAGTGCGCAGGTCCACACGATCGTTGTGTGGCTAGGGATGTACGGAGTTGGACATGCAATGCACGAAGGCCTGCAGTCCAGTCTCTTCTGCACTCTGCGCTGCCTGGCATATGTCCGACGATGGCCAGCGTGTTGCTTAACCCCCTTGGTTGCCAACATTGGCTTTGGTATTGTGAACACCAGCCCGACTGTCTGCCCCATCGTGCATGGCGCATGCCGGCGAGCAGGGCGCTGACGGCCTCACCTTTCAACGGATATGGGCACGCAGCATGTGGGCACGTGGACATGGGCGGTGCGCACAGCTCCCGCTAGGCAGATGGAGTTTGCGAGGTGAGCCGGGTGCACAACATGGCGTTGTTCGTGTAGCCCAGCAGCAGGTCCTGTTGCAGGGATTGCTGGGGATTGTACTGTAGGCGTGTATGCTTCAGCGAGGCACGCCTGGAGCTACGTGTTCTTGCTGTTCTAGCGAATGTGTGCAGTGTTGCAGCTCAACTTGGGCCCCTCCCCTCGTCCACGGCCCGCAGGCGGCTGCGTGTTACGTGAATGCGTGACGCGGCAGAGCCGGGGCGCCCGCTGCACCCCGTGGGAGCCATCAGCCATGGCACTGACGACAGCCTTAAGCGTGGCAGCACGTGAGTCGCATTGCAACGTGCTCTATACCCACGGTGCGGGTAATGCAGGGTGCTGAGATATTACTAAAAGACGTATTGTGGGCGGGCCCCACAAGAATCATATGCCGCATGTGCCTGCTGGGCTGAACTGCTGCAGCAGAGTGCATGTTTACGATTAGGATTCGACCAAGTGGGTAGGATTCGACCAAGTAGTTTATTCCACAATGATGTCAGTGTCTTGGCTGCCCAGGCGACAGCCCAGGGAGACGTATGGTCCCTTTCGCCGCTTACTTCAGCGCGCCTTGTTGCAGATGTACTTGGGTCACTGCTAAGCGCGCGCACGAAGAGCAATTCGCAGCGGTTGCCTGCTTGTGTATCCTTTTCGCCTAATATAGACGTTCCTCAATCCAAGTGTTCCATGGGTGGTCTCAGCATAGTACCTGAATATTGCACTGGGAACAACCGAGGTGAAGCGCAACAGCTGCGTGCAAAAGCAGTGCTTGGGCTCCATCAAGACGCATGAGCACGTGCTGCCCCGTAAGGCCGGAATGTCATTTTTCTGGTCGCTGTGTTGCTCAGGCTACCAGCCGGAGCGTGCCAAGGAAAAGTTGGATAAATGGACGAGCAAGGTTGAGTGCACTGCGTGAGGCGCACCCGCACCCGCTGTAGCCCGTCACTCCAACATCAAGAGATGCAAGATTATATTGATGGTAAAATCGCACGGTGGCTATAAGCAGAATGGCACTCGCGCGCACAGTCCTCAAACGTTCCCAACCGCCATCTGTCCAGTAACGACCAGACTAACGGGTTCCAGCATTTACCTAGTGTACACTAAGTGACATTTGTTTATTTCATTGTGAGTTACATCCTTTAACCCTAGCCGGTTACCTTCTGGTCTCCGCTGCACACGCCAAAAGCGACGCAGGCGGGCAGTCCTCCACACGCCCGGGCGCGTGTCGGGCGCATGAGTTTCAGAACCGGTACAGCAGCAATGTATTCCAATCTGTAGAACAGCGATTGTATAAAATCTTCATGCTACTTGTCATTGTATGACTGCATTATGATTGCCCGACCGAGTCCACACCACCACCAACGACCACCCCTGGTACGCCCGTCTGGCGCAAGCAGTGCAGTGCAGGGCAGGCCTCATCGCGCGCCGCCCCTGGCTGATTAACATTTGCCTGTACATTCTGCAGGTCAATATCGCCATGGACGGTGCAGCATCCTGCGCCCCTGGGCGCGCCGGTGCGCTAGTCCGCACCGGACTGACCGCCCTGCTGTGGCTGTTGGTAGCGTTTGGCGTCGGCGTCTTCAGCTTTTTCTACCTGGTCACGCCGACGCGCTGGTTCAACGTCTACAACAAGGAGCTGATTGAGTTCAGGAGCACGCTGGTGCTGCCCTACAACTTCAAGCTCAACTCAACCACCGGTCGGACGACCCCCATCCTCAGCGGCACCATCAGCTTCCTGGTGAGCTACTTGCAGGGTGCATATCGTTGTGACCAACGCGCAGTGCGTAGGCGTGCCGGTTCCGCGCCACGCCCGCATTCTGCCCGCCGCTATCCTACAGTATGAATGTACCAGCGCGAGTACCGGTACCGGTACCAGCAGGCTGAGAGAGCTGGGCGAGGGACGATACCAGCCGCTGACGGCCGATGTCTTGCTAACAGCCGCGGCAACAACCGCCCGATTGCACACCGGTAACGCACTGCCATACGCTGTCGCACTCTCTATCCATGCACCGAATGCCGCAGCGTTACAACTACCGTTATCGTGAACCAGCAAGCATGGCTCCTGTGCACTGAAGCGGTCCAATAACCCCATTTGCCCGCCCTGCGCCCCCTCCCGTCCCCCCAGCTGCTGTGGCAGTGGTGCGCCACGCTGCTGGCGGCCCTGGCCACGGTGGGGCTTTGGTGGCTGGCCAACACCAAGGGGTGGCTGGCGGCTAGGGGCGCACACGCCACTGCGTCCAAGGACGCCACCACCGCCGCCAACCGCCCGCACGGCGTGCTGGCGACCACGTGGCGTGCCATCCGCAAGGTGCGCTAAGCCAACACTGTCAGCATACGAAGGTTACAATACTGTCACATTTCAATGCTGAAGCTGCAGTGGACAGCCAACAGCGGTGTGCCTGGGATGTGCCACTACTGACCCCAAGACAGGCTCCCCCAGGGGATAGGGCTCTCCTGGGCGCGTGTTGTCCTTGCCTCGGTACCTCACTGTTTCCCCTTGCCCTTGACCGCAAACTCTCGCCTCCAGGCCTGCACCTGCACCCGCCGCGTGCTCACCCGCCCCTGCCCCCCTTCCAAGCTGTGGCGCGCTGTGACGGGCGACAACCTTTCGATCCTGGACGTGCTGCTCATCCTCTTCTGGGTGGGCATCCACATCATGTGGATGCACGAGATGATCATGCGCACGCTGGACAACCGCAGGGCCGAGCCGCCGCCGCCGCTTGCCCGCGCAACCGCTCCAGGTGGGTGTGTGGATGGGTGGGGACCGCGGGCTGCCTCCCAGCCTCACCAGTGCACAACGGCGCATGCTCCCATCCTTCATCAAACCCACACCACCGCGTCTACTGCACGCGTATGGGCTTGGTACTGAGTGTCCAGTTGTAGATTTCTGCTAGCACTCTGTGTGCTGTCAGCACATGTAAAATGGATTTTAGGAGTGCAGCATCTGTGCCCTACGGCCCGAACTCCGGGTGCTGACGCACTCCGCCCTCCCGCCCTGGCTGGCATGCAGCCAACCGCCCTCCGCCCGCCCTCGCCGTGCCCAGCTCCCTGCTCGCCGCTGCTGCCGGCTCCGACCCTGTCGCCGCCGAACGCGGCTCCTCCCGGGCCATGTCGGCGCCTGGAAACGGGACGCAGAGCCCAGTCATGAGGCCACCGTCCCCTGCAAGGGCCCCCCGGCGCCCACGCCCCCTGCCTGAGGTCGTGCAGAACGGGTGGGTGCCCTCCGATCATGTCGCCGACTAGAGCGCAGGAGCCGTAGGTGTGCCCTCAGACAGTGTACGGCTGTCAGTTGCCAGCTTGCTGGTAGACTCCAGTCGTCAGAGGACTGCACCCTTTCGACCAGCATAGATCTCATGCCTCCGTCTTACTGCGGTTCTACCTGCTGCTCCTGCCCGCCACGCCGCTGTGCAGCGTCGCCAAGTACACCGGCTGGGTGGGCCGCCTGGACATCATGCTCATGTTCTTCCCGCTCGCGCGCTGCAACTTCCTGGCCTGGATGGTGGGCTCCGACTTCCCCGAGCTGGTCAAGTACCACAGGTGGGGGCCCGTGGGGGCAGACCTTGCGGCGCGGTGCGCACCATGGCGTGTGTAAGCACGGAAACGACCTCTCAACACAGGGCTTGCTGTGCGGCATCCCGTATGTCAGCATATGCTTTATTACCCTTGTAGCTCCGGTTTTGACGACCGCGTGATTACCGTACTTCATCAGAGATCTGTTCCGCTCCGCCCTTCGCATTCAAGCACCAGTTCTCACTGCAAGGATTGGCATCATTCTTCTTCCTTCGCCCTGACACCGACACGTGGCGCGTGGCACGCAGGTGGCTGGGCCACGGCGCGCTCATCACCAACACCGTCCACGGCGTGGTGTACCTGGCCATCTGGGGCGTGCGCGGCGAGTGAGTTGGCCGCCAGCCGTGCATACGCACACATGCTCAATGGATCATGCCCTGTCAGCACGTCCTTGGTTACAGACACCGCACTTTGTTTGATGCGTACGTGCATGCCGGAGGGTTGTTGTTGCAGGCTAGTGGCCGCGCCAGCTACCGCCGACTTGCATATGTGGAGTGCACCGCGCTGTGGTGCCCCCCGACCTGGACAGGGTGGTGCCGCACGCGAGCTGACGCTGCCTGGGCCCCTCTGCGCTCCGCCCTGCTGCACATACAGGATGTCGCACGAGCTGACGTGGGACATGACCGGCGGCGTCAACAACGTGGCCGGCCTGGTGTCGCTGGCCGGCGGCTGGCTGCTGTGGGTCACGTGCATCTCGTGGGTCCGCCGCCGCCTGTTCAACCTGTTCTACTCCACCCACATCCTCGGCGCCATCGTGTTCATGCTGTTCGGCTTCATGCACCGCAAGGACGTGGCCACGTGGGTCATGCCGGGTGAGGCGGGCGGGCAGGACCGGGCGGGCGGGCTGCCTGCTGCGCCTAGCTTGCATCCGCGTGGGTGCACCACTTGCCCCGGGTCCCCTTGCGCGGTGTTGAGTGTTGGTTGCGAGCTCCATGTCAATCCTGCCCTCACACTGTAACTGCCTTGGTTGTGTCACCGCCCCGACGATCCTTTCCCCCTTCCCCTCCCCCAGGCGTCATCCTGTACCTGCTTGACGTGTGCCTGCGGTCCGTGCAGCAGTGGTTCAACGCCACGGAGGTGGGGGTGGCCAACGGCGCGGCCACCCTGTCCGCCAACGGAACGCTGCTCACGCTGGCAATCGACTGCGAGCAGGTGCTTGGATTGGGGGAAGGAGCGGGCGGAGGGTGGTGGGGAAGGGATTGAGGAGCAGTGCTGGAAGTTGTCCTGGCTGGGTCCAACAGCAGAAGGGTCACCGTCAGGCAGGCAGCACGTCGAATGGGATCGGTTCGAGCTGGGCTCGTACAGCTTTGACACGTGCTACCTGCAGTGCCATACAAGCAAAGTGTGTCCACGTTACCGAGCACACAAGCTGGCACCACCGGTGCAGAGGAGCCGATATTTCTGGCAAAGCCGTTTCCTTCGCCGCTGTTGACCGCTCCCCTCCTGCTTGCCCCCTGCAGTCCATGGGTGACTGGGTGGGCACGGACATCGTGTTCCTCAACGTGCCGTCCGTCAGCTGGTGGCAGTGGCACCCCTTCACCGTCGCGGCCGCCGCCGAGCCCGCCGGCCCCGGCGGCCCCCGCCAGCTGGTGGTGCACATGAAGAAATACAACGCCTGGACCAAGGTACGGCCCTGTACTGTCGAGCAGAAGGTGCCTCGCAGCCGTGCATGACAGCATGCAGCGTACTGACAGCGCCCAAACACAAGGTCTTCCTCACGTTGGCCTGAAAGGGCAGTAAGCTTATCGTACTGCCCTTTCACTGCTCCTCTTACCACCTACGCAGCGCTTCCTGGAGCGCCTGGCCGCCGATGAGTCATCCGTGCGGATGTACGTTAGCGGGCCGTACCACAGCGCCAACCGCCAGTGGATGAAGGGCTTCGACCGTGTGGTTTTCATCGCGGGAGGCGTCGGGGTGAGCCGCATACAACTGCTCCATGCACTGGAACGTCTAACCAGCACTGCGCTGTGCCTGTCAGTCGACCGCAGGCCTGCTCCCACCACCATTCGGTCATGCCGTCATTGGATGCGTGCTTCTTCCTGCTGTTCAACCCTTTGCCTGTGCACTAGACGTCGCGCTCCTTTACCTCAACAGCTGCACCCCTCCTGCACGCCTTTCCTCTCCAAGGTGACCCCCGCCCTGGGCATGCTGCACGAGCTCGTCGCCCAGCGCCGCGCTGCAGAGGACGCCGTCACCGCTGCGGGGGCCACCTCCCCCGGTGCCGCCCCCGCCTCCTTCGCGGGCCCCCAGCGCGCCTCCCTGGTGTTCGTGGCACGTGGCGAGGAGGAGCTGGGCATCGTGGGCGGCGACATCATGCGCGAGGCCACCAGGTGGGCGACAGGGATGGTGGTACGGCTATTGTGCCGGTGGCCACTGGGAATGCGGGGCTCAGGGCCCCGGTGGGGGCGGGCTTGCATGGTGGCCGGCGGTTGGGTTATGGACCTGCCCCAACCCGGTGCCTTGCCTGCTTGACATGCTGTTTGATGGCATTCCCTGCTACCGGTACCTGCGAGTGGCTAACCTACCTCGTGATATGTTGCCCGTCCTTCATCCTCTCCCTCCCACAGCGGCTACGGCGGCAAGGGCGGCGCCTCATGGCTGGACGTGCAGCTGTACGCCACGGGCAAGAAGGCCGCCGCCGCCGACATCGACAAGGCACTCCCCTCCCCCAAGGCCGTCGCCCGCAGCCCCAGCCTCAGCACCACCAGCAGCCTGGGCAGCGGCAGCAACGGCGAGCGTGCCCTCAGCGGTGGCCGCAACGACAGCCCTGTCCTTGCCTCCGGCAGCAACAGCGGCAGCAGCAGCACCGCCGCCCGCCGCCGGCTGGCGCACCCCTACATGACCGGCCCCGGCATGTGGGCGATCGCGGTGGTCCTGGCCTTCGGTGGCGCCTTCGCCGGGTTGTGCGTATCCCAGATCTACGACGCCACGATGGCCCGTACCACCCGTTCTCGCACCGACTACTCCTACGTGGGCATGCTGCAGTTCGCTGCGTTCGGCATCCTCATCGCCCTCCCCGTCATGGCCCTGGCGCTGGGCCTGCACACCTGGATCGCCATCAGGTGCGGAGGGGGGGCCCTTGTCTGCGACCAGGCGTGTAATCCATGCTCCTACTAATGCAGCCTTGTGGCCCTGATAAAGGAGGTCATCGGCAACGCCTAAAACGCCATTCATGTTGCGCTGATCCGGTCCCAAATTCTTTGCCCCCAGGCGCCGCCGCTCCGGCCCCTCGCCTCTGTCCCCCGCGCCCAGCGCCAAGCACGCCGAGCCGCTGCCGCTGCCGCTGCCCGCCGCCCCGGGCGCCAAGGCGCTGGCGGCAGCCGACGCCGAGGCGCACGCCGCACACGTGCCCATCGTGGCGGTGCGGCGACCAACGGGCTGTGGGGCGGCAGGGACGGCAGGGCGTTCCTGGAGGTCAAGGCGCTGACGCATGAGCTGTAAGCGGCCGGGGATGGAGCACGATTTTGCTTGTGTGAGTCGGATTCAGGGGTTGGCCGTTGGCCGGCTGGGTCCTCGTATGTACTGGGTTGAATCTGTCATGCTTTATGGTCTTATGCTTTGGAAGCCGTGATCATGCAAAACGGATTATCACCAGCGAGGCTCCTAGGAAGCTCCGGCAGTGGAATGATCAATACCAGCTCGTTCGGGTGGGAATGAGTCGTACCTCGTGCGTGCGAAGATAAATGGTCATAATGCGCCCATAGCTGATAGTCTGAACGCTTAGCTGTGCCTGCCTGGAGCTGCCACGGACTTCACCCTGCAAGGACAGGGCCCCGGACGCTTCCCGGCTGCGTGAGCACGGGTGGCATCGCTGTTGCTGTGTCACCACGCCATCATAGCTTTTGATCTTGGTACGCGGTAGGTATGGACCGGCCATGACCGCTGCACACCCTCCGTCCAGCACTCTCCCTGCCTGAAGTAGCTGAATACTTGCAGGCTGGCAGTGGTCGTGTTGCACTTCGTCTGCCAGGCGTGGAGCTGACTAGGCGTTTGGGACCGTGCCATGCATGTCGATGCTTTTGGGCTATGCATTGTCCTCCGGTTCCGTGCCTGAGTCGTGCTGCTTATGCGTCAAATGCAATGCGACGAGCGGTGAGCTGTCGAGGGGGTACGAGCATGTGCGAGGAGATGGGCAGAGTGCATAGCTAGGATAGATACGCCGTTGGTAACAGCTTTCCGGTTGTACACCATATTGTTTGTAAGGTGGTCGGCACTTGCCGTACATTAAGCCTGTGTACGCCTACACATTTGGCATGTGCGCTTTATGCGTACTGGTATTTGTAGTGTTTGGCCATGCGTGCTTGCGCAGTGTAGGAGAGCAACTTCCTTGCACTGCGCTCGGGAGTCGTCTTGTGCGCAACGCTGCACCCAGAGGACAGACTTTGCCAGTGCCGGTGTACCGGTGCATGTAATGCTTCAATCCTGGTCCAGGCCCACATCATGGCAACCTGCTTCACTTCCTGCCTCACGGAACTGAACTCCATCACCTTGACACGACGCCTGCCTCGGCACCCGCACTCACCCAACTAGAATCAGCGTTGCACGGCCATCCCTGCCTGGCAAGCCTTCAACAGCCATCTGCAATCCAACGACCCGCGCCCTTGCACTGTGCTTCACACCATGTATGCAATGGACGTAAGCAAGCAGCTGTGAGGACCGCCTCGCTTCCACTTCCAGCGCGTGTGCGCTTAGGGAGCACAGGGGGCGCCCGCAACGCGGACTACTTTGGGCCGCTGGGCGGCAACCGGGCAGCCCCAGCAGCCGTCGTTCAGGGCCGCAGGTCGACCTCGTTCCACTGATGGATACAGCGGCGGTCCTCCAGCCACTCCATGTAGCTCTTGAGCGTGGTATCGTGCGCTGAGGGCGGCGGCACCGGGTGGGTGCAGTAACGGCTACATTGAGCGGGGGTTCTGATGCAACCGGCGACTGAGTGGGAGGCGATGAGGGCACGAAGCAGCCAACTGCTAGGATGTCCCACGCGTGCCTAAGAGCTCCGTGCTGCTCCAGAAGTTGTACGGTTCTGCTTTGTACCGTGTCCGACGGTTGGCACACTTGCTACAACGAATGTACTTCAGCGGCAGCTGTGCCACATGTACCATACCAACATGTAAGTGGTCCAACCCACATGTAGGCCTTGCACCGTCACACTGGTACCTGGCATGCAGCACGCGCAAGCGCTGCCAGGCCCCATATGCCCCCCACCACCCCACCCTGCTGGCCTCGAGCGCACCTCATCCCCCCTCACCCAGCGTGGTTACGTTGCCCAGCACCAGCAGCGCCCGCCGCGGCCGCGTGAGCGCCACGTTGAGGCGGCGGGGGTCGCGCAGGAAGCCCACCTGGCCGCGCTGGGGTGCATGGGGTGCATGGGCGACAGAGGGTGTGGGCGCGTGGGTGTGGGTTACGAGTGAAGGTCTGTCCTGGCAGTCAGGGTCGGCTATCAGCGGTAGGGTTTCCTTGTTAGTAGGGTGTGGCGTGGCGCAGCGGGAGGGTGCAAGTTAATGGGCAAAGGGTTGACTGCCGGCCCAGCTGCAGGATGGGGAGCTGCATGGATATCGCCGCCGTGGCATAACATGGGTGTGCGGACTGTGTGTAGGTGGCCAGGGGCCCTTGCGCCTATCGGCGCATACGCACACACGCTTGTCCGCCCGCACCTGGTTGCTGCGCACGGTGCTGAACACCACGACCTCCTTCTCCCGGCCCTGGTACCCGTCCACGGTGCGCACCTCCACCTGCACAGGGTTTGGGTGTGCGAGAGGTGGCATGGGCTGGGTTCGGCTGTGGCAGGGAGGAAATGACCTTCCGAGGTGTAGCAAGCCCAAGCAAGTGTACGGCCTGGCCACCATGCGTGCCCTGCACCGCACATTGAAGTACGACTGCGATCACGGGAGTCCTTCATACAGGGAGTTTACAAATGCATGCTCAAAATTGCAGACGTGTCCGTATGTAATTCCGACGTGCCTTCCTTTCTGGGGGAAAATGGGAAGGCGCGCACGCCCGAAATGCCATTTCGGTCACGTGTTTTGCGCATTTTTGGACATATATGGTGCATATGTAACCCCCCCCCCTTAATGTCTTACGTGTGGGACTGAGTCAAACACCAGGCAGGTTGCATGTCCTGGGGCCACAGCGTGGCGCCGGCTCACCTTGCCCTCCGCAGCGCCATCGCCCTGCCGGCCGCGCTGCGCCCCGCGCGCCACGTCCACCCCAACGCGAGTCAGCTGCCGCGCAATCTGTTCCACCTGCATTGGAAGAGTGGTTATTGCATAAGTGCATAATCCCCAGTTGCTGCACCAGCGCACCGTACAACAGCGGGGCCGAACACTGTAACTCCCGGCGTGCCGGTGTTGTCAGGAGCGCTACTTCAACTTGGCATTCACTCTGCGCGTGACGCGCACGCCATGCAGCCAGTGCACCGTGTAAGCAGCTGCTTCCACGCCTAGCACCCTGCACAATTGGTCTGCCCACCTGGGCGGTGTAAGGCGTTACCACGCCAATGTCCTGTGCACGGGTGGGGAAGCGGGGCCGAGCACGCGAGCAGGCAGAGCGCACAGCAGTTGTGGGCGAGAACAATTCTCCGCGTTACAAGGGGCATGGGAGTACCCAAGATGAGTCCGCCACTGCAGAGACTCTACCTTACCCGCTTACCGTTTGCTCTGCGCTGCTTTGGCGCCAGGTACTGCCAGAGGCCTCAGTGCATGCGCCATGAGCCCCATGCATGGTGCGTGGCACATGACACAACCGAGCAAGCCTGTACCCACCTCCGGCGCCACTGCCCCTCGTGTGACAAGCAGCCTGACCAGCTTTGCCACAGCTTTTGCCTGCTGTACGTTGTACTTGCTGCCCGTGTCTGGCTGTACGGCTTCAGGGCTGTCTGTTGGGCGCAGAGCGTTGGGTTTAGCCGGGAATCAAGAGCGCAAGAGAGCTGGACCTGAAAGGCAGGGTTGGATAGGATGCTTGTTCGATGTGGACTGCGGCGGTGTGCAGCACTGATGAGCTAGCTGTAGAGCACTGCCGTGCAGTCTCTTGGCGGTATGCTCACTGATCATGGTGGTCACTCACCCATGTGCAGGAAAGCGACCGGTTGCGAGGGCTGCGGCAGCGGCAGAGCGGCGGACAGAAAAGGGACGTGTATACGTAAGTACGGTACGCAATTGCGGAAATGCTTGCACCCGTAGTTCTACTCAACGCATATGGGATATGACACGCTGTTAGAGCGTGGCATGAGGTTGGGCACGGCCTGGTCCCTGCACGCAGCGCACGTTGCCCTACGCCAGGATCTCGTCACCTGCCAAACCCTGCTGTACCGCACCCGCCGTCATCCCTGCAATCATCACACTTTGACGCCCCAGCAGTGCACCATACGTGAAAATACCTGAAGGAAAGGCAGCGGCGGCGCCGTCCGCTCCTGCGGCCCCACTCCATCCTTGAGCCGGCCCCCGTAGAAGGCGGCGCAAGGGAAGGCGGCGAGGGTGGGGTGCATGCGGTACTGCGTGTCCAGCAGGTGGCTGGGCACCTGAAGGAAGTTCAGTGGGGAAGGGGCTTAACTGCTGCGGTTATGTGGCACAAAACGTCGTCAGAGCCAAGGGGGCCAAGGATGAAACAGTCCGTTAGGTCTCGCAGTAGCAGACGACGGTGCTTAAGTGTCAGTCTGCAAACCTTCACAACCGGGTGTGGGCGTATGGTGGCAGGCAAACGGCTCTACATGTTTGCAGTCACGGTGATGATAGCCGCTGGAGACTAGCTCCAGGAAAGTCACTGCCCGAGTGACGCACCCCCAGGCTCAGCAGGCGCTCGAAGAGGGACACCGCCAGGCCCTCCGCCGCCGCGGCACGGCTCTGCACCACCGGGGGCAGCTGCAGCGGGTCGCCCACCAGCACGGCCTGGGCGGGCGTGGAGGGCAGCCGGGTGAGGGGGGTGGGTCAAGGAGCATGCCCCGACCCTCGACTCCGCACCACGTGGACTCCTGCCATGCCAAACAAGTCCACCACCTCCCGGTCCGCCGCCACCCCACCTGCTCCGCACCCTTCGCCAGCGCCACCAACGCCTCAGGCTCGCTGCACTGGCTGCCCTCGTCCAGCACCACGCAGCGGAAGGTGTGGGGCCGCAGCTCGGGGCCGCCCGCCCCTGCGCACGTGGCGCACACCGCCTGGGCACCTGGGAAGAGGGGGTAGGGGGGTGTACGGCAATCACCGTACGGCTGACGAACTTGGGTGTCCCTAGTAATGGTGAAAGACACAGTCGCGCATGTGCAGTACACTGTCTTGGCACACGGGAGCTTGGAGCCGCACTGGAAGGGGCATACTGGTGTGGCTGCGTGGTTAAGGGCCACAAGCAACGGATTCGCACACGGATCCGTCAGGTGCATGTATGAGATAAGGCGCACTCCGTTCTTGGCTGTACTTGGCAGCAAGACAACGTCGCTCGATGCTGCTACCACATGGTCCCACGCACCACGGATGATGGACGTCTGCATCTCCAGTTGCAGCGCCTCCACGCGGGCCTTCAGCGCATCCACCTGCCGCTTCAGCGCCCGAATGCCGCGGCCCCCCTTGCCGGAGCCCGAGCCCCTCCGAGGCGGCCGCAGACCCAAGCCGCCCGTAAAAAAATCCGTTGCTGCTGCCGCCGCCGCGTCGGCATTCCGCCGTGCAGACGCCAGCGCCTCCCTTGCCTGCGCCAGCTGGCGGCGCAGATCTCGCAGCTCATGCTGTAGATATGCAGGCACATGTACAAGGGGCATGTGCTCACTGCACATCGTTGACCTGCCCACAGAGTGGACAAGCATGTGCGCGCCAGGAGGAGGCACACGGTCAAGGTATCTTTGCCTGTGCATGCCATCCTCGCATCTCCGCCCCGGCCCAAGCGCCTGCCAAGCGCGCGCACTACCGCACCTAGCAAGGGGCGCCCGACACCGGTCATGCCGCATGACCCGCATGCTCGACGGCATCCTGCTGTGCCTGACCCAATCATGGCAGCAATGCCACGCTGACTACTCACCGCCCGGGGGTGTCGGGCCATGTGGGCGTCAAACGTGCAGTCCGCCAGGGCCTGGCGCACGCGGGTGGGGGAGCCCACGCGCACCACCTGCACCGGGATGCTAGCGGGTCATGCACGCGGCCAATGGACAGGGTCGCACGTGGCATGTGCAGGATACGTGACAGCAACAAGGGTACGCGTGATCCAACGACGCGCTCACCGCACTCCTTCGGTCCCTACTGGCAGCGCGGACTAACGCTGAGGGCTGCACTGCATACCAGAACGTCCCCGCAGCGGCGTGGACCACGCAGCATGCTGGGACCTCCCATCCAGCATCGTATGCATCTCACCCCCCTGCCCAGGGTGCGGCACAGCCCCTCCGCCAGGTTGTCAACCGCCACGTTGGACTGCGCAACCACCAGCACGCCGTCGGTACGGCCGCCGCCATCGCCGCCGCCACTGCTGCCGCCGCCAGTGAGCCCTGCTCCAAGCGCCGTGAGAAAGGCCGCCGGCTTGTCCAGGCACACCCTGTGGGCACGTGGTGCACATCAAACCGGTACGTACCACGGCCTGATGATACCGTATGCAAACGACAACCGTTTCAGCATCAGTCACTCCTTAAAGCTGAAGCAGGAAGACACGCATCCACCTCTTCCGTACTCACAGCGTGGTCACGAGCCGTACGGCGGTGGCGGTCTTGCCTGTCCCTGGCGGGCCGTGCACCAGCGTCAGGCGGCGGGACAGGCCCGCGGCCACGGCCTGTGTGCGGCGGGAGCGAAGCGGAGTGGCATGTCAAGGTTTTAGGCATCACCTGGTTTGCGTGCCGGTGCAGTGCTACAGGTGTCTGATAGAGTTGTAATCACCAATCAGCTGCCGACACAGTTCGGTTGTACGCACCGAATCCCACACCTTGACCTCCACATGCTACCCTTTGACCATTACAGTGGCAACTCGCCCAAGCCTTACTCCGTGGCCCATCCGAAGCCAACCCGTCGGCCCACCTCCCGCTGCGCCGTGTTGAGGGAGGAGCTGACCAGGGCGGCATGCAGGGGCCCCAGCGCACCCCGCAGCACCAGCGGCCCGGTCGGCTGCTGCGCCCGCGGCCCCGGCTGAGCCGCCAGCAGAACGTCCAGCAGCGGGCAGCAGGGGGCCGCCGGCGGGGCGTCGTCAGCGTCTAAGGAGGAAGGGGGAGAGAGTATACCGTAGGCACGGGGTGGAGCCGTGCAAATCAGGTAGGGACGTTGGGTAAGCGGTGATAGGTCCCCATGGCAAGCTGCTCTGTATAGTTGCCCACCACAGCACTGCCATAGCGGAGCAGGTGCATAAGTGCAGAGGCAGCGGCGAGCTGGAGGCAGGGGAAGCACGCAGCTGCTCTGTGCCAGGCAGAACACGGACCGGCGGTGGCTCACCTCCAGACAGCGACCAGGCGCTCTGCTCCCCTTGCTGCTCCCCTTGCTGCTCCACTGCGTCCAGGGCGTCCAGCATGCGCTGGAAGGTAACGTCGTTGTAGCTCAGGTCCAGCCTGCGGGCAAGCGTCGCGCAAATGTACACGCCACTGCAAGCTACATGTGTGTGTTGGGCATGCAAGTAGGTAGGCGGGGATCGTGTCGGCAGGCAGGTGGGACAACCGAGGGCCCTTGGCTGGAGCACGTGGACGGTGATTGCAACAGGTAACAGGAGGTGGAACAGCATGCCGGTGGTCAACCGTTTGTCCAGGCAACCTGACGACAAATGGAACTAGAGCCATTCTGTGGGGTGCAACACACGCAGCGCTGGCTGGCTCGACATGATCCTTACCCAGGCCCCAGCAGGTGTCCTCGAGGTCCCAGCCACGCACCTGACCCCGTCGCCCACGCCCAGCGCGCACTCGGCATCCTCGGGCAGCATCAGCCGCAGCCCCGTGGCGTTGGTGTCCATCACCTCCCCTCGCCAGCGGCCAAACTGCAACACAAACGTGCATGCAATTGAGCATGGGCGTGCTGGGCCACTTGCGCTGCGGTCTCCACGCTGCATGCACCTCCTCGCAGTTTGACACAGCGCGGCGGCTTCCCCTCAGCGTAGGGCCCACAGCACTGCACTCACAGTTCCCGTCCAGCTCATGGCCCCCAGGCCCTAGCGCCCCTTCAAAGCAAGTACATCGATCGTGCGCGGGCAGGACGCGCTCTTTCACCTTGCAACCCACACTTGCCTCCCGCTCGTCCTCCGAAGAGCTGCCGCTGCTGGTGTTGGTGCCCCAGGCACCGCCTGCCGCGGCTCCACCGAAAGGTGACCCCGCCCGCCCAGCCGCCGCCATCTCCCCCGCCACGCCCGCCCCCACCGCCTCGCTGCAGTCCAGGTAGGGGTCGTCCTGCCGGCAGCGACAGGGCGAATTCAGATGGTTGCTGGACAGGGCCGTGCAGCTTGCGGCAGAGGGGCGCGGCTGGCTGGCTACATACAGTCCCGCAGCATGTGCAGAACGCGGGTAGCGGGCGCTGATCATGGCGCAACGGTGTGCTCAGCTTGGCGGCCTGGGCAGTGCGTGCGACAGGCCAAGCTGTGCCGGTCGGGGTCATTCGATGGCAAACAGCCATGAATGCCAGCGGTTGCGCCACACACTCCCTCATTTTGCCTTACCTGCGACCCAATGGGCTCCCATGATGAGCCGCGGTGGTACGGCGCCGTGGGTGTGGCGTTGCCGTCGGCGCCGCCCTCCGACCACCGACGCAGCTCCACCGGCTCCCCAGGCCTAAATGAAATGGCAACAGTTTCGTTGCGCACACTTGCAAGCATGTCATTGTTGGCTTCAAGCAGCCCGAGACTGTAGTGACATGCAGCCACGACAGATATGGCACGCGGTTGAGCAAATGCAAAGCGAAGTCCGTTGCCCGCCGTCCCGCCTTAGTCTTCCCCACTTTGCCAACCCATGTGAGCTCCAGGCAGCCACGCACCCGAACTGGTGGTCGGGCAGCCGCTTGCCGTTCGCCGCCGCCAGCCGCAGCACCGTGCGGCCGCTGGAGGGGTGTGTGTAGGTGTCCCGCAGCACCAGGCCCACGAGCGCCTGGCCCTGGGGCATGAGCAGGGTTTGTGGGGAGATGTATGAGAGCCATGCCGTGCGTGCTCAACTCTGCACGTTGCTAGCTGGGGACAAAGCCAAAAGGCTTCCACGCCGCTGCTGCTTACACTGCCAATCTGTGCTGCAACGGGACAGGGCAGGCAGTGCGAGATCCAAAATGCATGACCGCCATTCCGGGCGCAGTCCACGAGCTTTGGTCACGTGTGACTGGTGACTGGTGCGTGGCCCCATCACAGCCCATGTTCGCGCAGCTTCTGGTTCCTCCGCCCCACGCATGCATCTGCGACCCCCGCCCTCCTCACCCGCTTGACCAGCGTCTTGAGCGGCAGCCGCCGCACCCGCTCCTTGAACAGCCGCTCAGCCTCCCTACGCTCCTGCTCGACCAGCGCTCGCCACCTGTGTTAGATTTCAAGGGCCATGGACGTACGTGCAGTGCGCTGTACAAGCTGCCTGGACACACCTACTTGCCTGCCGTGTCGTAAGTATTTGTAGGTTGTTGCAGGTGGCTTACCTGCGCGCATACTCTTCCGGCGCCTGCGGATCAATGGAGCTACTGTGCAGGCCGTGCAGCTCCTGTGTGGGCTGCTGTGCCACGTGATTACGCCGTACGAACACGTCAGCCACGTAGCCCAGCACAGCTGCCCACACGGCCAGGAGGGCGGCTAGTTTGCTCGCGAGCGCATGGGCTACGACGCCCATGAGCGACTCAGCGGCCAACCATGCGCACTGGAGGGGGGTTGCGGCACCGCTGCACAGCCGCTGCTGCCGGGTGCCCGTTGGGTGCAGTGTGTGAAGAGCGCGGAAGGCACGGGGCCTTGCCGCCAGGGCGGCCGTGTGTGCCGTGGACGCACACACCGCAAGGCGTGCAACAGCCTGCAGAAGGGCGATACCTTGCCGTCAGGGCTTATTGGGCCTGCAGTGCACGGGTGCCGCTGCTGCACATGCACACCAGCAATGTTCAACTCGCCACACGCGCCTGACTCCGCCCCACTGGCGCCAGCTGTTGTATGTTGAGTGACTGCCTCCCAGTAGCAGCAGAAGGCCGGCAGCGGCAGCCCTGCAGGACCATGCTGCACCATGCGATGACCCCCGTGGGTCGTGGCCGGCGTTGCCCCGTCGCGAGCTGTGAATGCGCGCAGGTCAATCGATCAGTGTTGATGGTTCACTGGCCGCAGAAGACGACAAAGCACAGGGGTTTCCGGCTGACTGCGGCACAGCGGTCCTGCCCGCTGGCGTATATCGGCTTGTCCCTGACGTACGGTCACCCCCTGAAGGCCGTGAAACTCACGCGCATGGGAGGCGTTGATGTCGTCTTCAAATAACATTACTCTGTGACCAGCCACACCAAGCGTATGGTATGAGTAGTGCCAGCCACACCAAGCGTATGGTATGAGTAGTCTGGTAAAGCTTACAGGGCAGGTCTCATTGGCGTCAAGCAGTTGTCACGAGCATGGTAACGCTCCAACCAACACGCCGACAGCCCTGGGTGCATCGCTTCTCTCTCTCCCTTGCTCTCCGACAGCCGTCTTGCCACAAAATGACCGTCGTGCTCTCTGTCTCGCTCTCTCTCACATACACCACCAAACACGTAACTGACCAACCTTGAGCACAAGCTGCCACAGCCGGGGGTCGTCCTGGCCGGGCCACATACCCACCCGCCACCCCCGGGGCACCAGGCAACCTCGCGCAGCACCTCTCCATCCAGTGCCCCAGCCGGGCCGCTCTCTGCATGGTCAAAGGACGTACCAGCGGACACGTACAGCTAGAGCAGTTGCTGCATCCACACAGGCCTCAACCTGGAACAAATCCCGCCAACAAACATACCTTGTTGTCCTATTTCCTATGTGCCCCCTTAGCGCCCTGCGTACCTGCTTGCAATCCTCACCTTCGCGTACAGCCCTGAAATACCTGGCGAACGCATTATTCCCTTGTGCAGAATATCACCAAAGCGAAACACAGACGGCGCCACACCACACCATGCCATGCCACAGCGACAAAGCTGCGGACCCGCGTTTCAGCGCACCCGCCCAGCGCGCCCTGTGACCGCGTGACGCGTGACACGGGAGGCATTGCCCCGCAACCGACAACCAGCCAGGCGTGACGCCCTGAACGAATGCTGGCGTGCAAGCGACTGCATGCACCCAAAGCAATTGCACCTGCACCACCATCATACCCACGCCAACCCTCCACCAGCCTACCTTTGCACCAGCTTCAGGAGCTGAGGGCGACGGCGACCCGCCCCCCGGCCGCAACAGCAGCAGCCATGCTGCTCGACAGGTGGCCGCCGACGACACCGCCAACCACCCCGAGACCAACCGCTGCTACCCCTACTTGGCCGGCGCGAGCATGATGGTGTACGTTGCCGACTTGAAGTTGAGCGGCCCCTCCACCTTGGCCACGCCCGCCAGCGAGGAGATGAACTCCTGCGGCACGCGACAGGCAGCGCCGGGGGACAAGGAGGGTTGAGCAGACGGCAATGCCTGTCACAAGGTAATGGGATCGCCCCCCCCCCCCGGGCCCAGGCCCAACAAAGATTGAGCCCTAAACGCGGCCTTCTGCGGCTCTCCCAGCCTGTCAGGCCCCCCTTGCCCCGCCCCCTTGCCCTGCCCCCTTGCCCCGCCCCCTGCCCTCCCCTGCCCCATCCCCCACGCACCAGCAGCACCTCCTTGCCCTGCTCCTTGAACTGCAGCTCGCGGCCCTCGAACTTCATCACCAGCTTCACGCGGTCGCCCTACAGGAGGGCGGGCAGGGAGGAAAGGGCAGTGACGGACGGGACATGTGGGTTACACCACCGACGGGACGGCTGCAGCGGCAAGCAGCGGCAGGTTAGTGGACGAGCGCAAGGGGGCCGGGGGTACAGTGTGTCAGGCGGCGGTGCGGGCGCCTCGAGGGCAATGTCAGACACTGCGATGCTCCCTCGGACAGCCGGCAGAAAGCAGCAGCCGAGCGCACGTCTCAGTGCATCCCTAGGTTGCATACAAACGCACGCCGTTTTACCTTAGACAGGAACTTGTTGCAGCTCTTGAGCTTGACGGCAATGTCCCCCGAGTCCGTGGTGGGCCGCAGCCGCACCTCCTTGGTTTCCACACTGCGCAGGGGTGGCGGGGAAGGCGGCGACAGGGAACAGGTTCAAGGAGGCACAGTGCAGTACTCGTGCGACCACCCGCCCACAGCGCCTGACGTACGATAGCAGCGCACCCCCGCAGCCCGGGCTCGTCCTTTCCCCCTCCCCGGCTACCCACACTGTGGACTTGGCCTTGCGCTCCTTGGCCCCTTTCTCCAGCTCGTACTTGTACTTGGACCAGTCCACGATGCGCGCCACGGGGGGGCTGGCGTCGGGGTTGATCAGCAGCAGGTCCTCCTGGGGGCGGGGAGGGGCACGGAGTAGGCAGCCAGTGTCAGTGTAAGCACACGGCACAGCTCGAGATCCCAACGGCTGCACGGCCTGGGCGTGCCAGCTCTGCCTTTTCCCACTAGGCCCACAACCCAAAGCACTCCCCCCAGCAGTCAGTCCTGCAGAGCCCCAGCTGGCCTCGAGACGCGCCCCCCCTCGCCCCAGCACACCGGCTGCCACAACCGCACCGACACCCCATTTCACCACAACCTGCCAGCTCCTCGCGCCCGGCCGCCGCCATGGCACCCTTTGCCCCGTCCACCCGCGGCGGTCCCCAGAAGCATCGCTGCCCCAGGTGTATCACCACTCTGTTCTGCGAGACCCCAGCTCACACCCCCGCCGCCGCCCCACCTTGGCCTCGGCCGCCAGCTGCTGCGCCCTGCTGGTGGGCATGACGCCCAGGGGCGTGCGCTCGGGGCCGGCGCCCAGCAGGAACACCTCCTTGACGCTGCGGGCCCACAACGCGGGCGCAGGGGGGTGCGGGTGAGGCATGGGGTTACGGCAGTGCAGAGGGATCAAAGGGATGAGGCACCATACTGCTTTGCGAACCCAGGGGAAGAGGGCGTGGACATGGGGTCCACGGCAGGGAGACACGAAACACATTTGATGCGGCACATTGGTATCCCCAAACATTTCGTGGTCTGCCTGTGTAATGTGGGTGCGTGAGGGCCAACCGCAGTGGCCTGTGCCTCCCCATGCCCACAATAATGGTGGTAGTGGTCGTGTTGCTGTGCGCATTTTTGCCGACCTGCGGAAATGCATGAAGGCGCTGACTGTTGCAAAATCCAGCGCTACACCTTCAATGTAGCTTTCGCAGCGTACTGCATGCCCTGATCTTGGCCCACCCTCCTCCAGCTGCTGCTGCTGCTGCTGCTGCTGCCTGCCGCCCTCACCCCCCCCCCCGCCCAC
>QAXN01001060.1:0-19371 GCA_004335795.1 Chlamydomonas sp. 3222
CGTGTGTGTGTGTGTGTGTGTGTGTGTCGTACGGTTGTTACACTGCTACGCCGCTCCGCAGAGCCGGCTCACAGCACGGAGGCCCTGTAAGGGTCCTCAAGGCAAGCGAGCGGCCCCCAAAATACGCCCCCTAGGCACACCAGGGTGCATTAGTGGCTGATCGGCTGTTAGATGCGGTGATTAAACGCGGCCGCGTGGACGCCCTGTGGACAATTATGCAGATGTGGTAGGCCTTGCACAGAGCGTAAGGCCTTGCAAGCTGAACAGGGCAGTCCCGTCCCCTACGCGTACTCACCTGCTCATTGCCTGCACCTCCATGCCCTGGCCCCTGCGCGCAGACTGGAAGCTCGGCTCCGGCAGCACGCTGAGCAACTGGCCCGCCACCCACCGCTCCACAGCCAACAGTGCCAACATGTCGACCGCAGTGGTGGGTGGGGACGGCGAGTGTGTTGCTGTGTTGCACGGTGCGCCGCTGTGGTGGCGAGGATTGTGAAGACTGAGATGGGGGGCTGGTCGGGGACTCCATACACCATCACACGCGCTATGCACCTCTCCCACATCTGCGCCCGCGCCTCGCTTACCGCGGTACCCCTTCCCCTTGTCCTGCTCTCCCCCGCCCCCCTCCGCCCCCCAGTCCCAGACCTCCTACTCTATCGGGTACATGGATTCCGCCAACGGGCTGGACGTGGGGCTGCTGGAGGTGGCGGTGCTCAACAAGGACGGAAAGTACGTCACCAGCCAGGTGCGTGGGCGTGGGTTAGCATGAGTGTGGATGAGCATGTGTCTTCGTCGTGATGTTCCCTCGTGCGTGTGCATGTCTCCACGTGGCGGAGAAAGGGCTGCATGCTTGTGGAGTGTTCTGCCGGCGCGTGCGTGTTCCCGCCTTGGAAACGGGGCCTGGCATACGTGGCGATGCACAACGTAAACGTAGGTGGTAGGTTGTGCGGGATACGCAGGTGGCAGGTGACACTTGATACGTCGGGAGGAGGTGACGCGTGATACGTAGGTGGCAGGTGGTGCTTGATACGCCATCATCCTGGTGGGCATGGGTATGCATGCGTATACCATAGCACTATCGCGCGGTGAGGTGCGGCAAAGCAGATGTGGACGCCGTACACACAGCGCAGGATCAACATGACCTTGACCCCCGATCTTGGCAAATCCTGCACCCGCAGGCTGGCGACGTGTCCGGCGCCGCGCTGGCGCTGTTCAAGTCCGACGCGTGGCCCAGCTCGCCCGTCAAGTCCTTCGCGTCCGTCAGCGTGCTCAACCAGCCGGGGCCCAAGACCTTCCCCATCGTGGCAATGTGGGTCACATGCAGCGGGGGCAGGGGCGGACGGGAGACGGAACCAGTAGCGGGAACATGGGTGATACCGGTAGCGCCCTTGGCGAGGTCAGGCTTCCTCACTGTGTGGCACCTACCATGCATCCCGGAGCCCCATGCGCGCGGCTTCCGCTCCTGCTCTGCATTGCCTGTCGCCCCTAAGCTCAATTCACCCTGCTTCCCTCCCCTTGCCCCTTGTCCCCAGGCCCTTCATGTTTGTGCGCACCGACCTGACGGACAGAGGTGACGCCGGCCCACTGCTGGTATCCCTCATCACCTTCATGCTGGACGACGCCGTGCAGAACGCCTTCCTGCCCGCGCTGGGCTTCTCCCCGCTGCCCCGCGAGGTGCAACGCTACGCCGTGGAGCGTGCGCTGCCCCTGCTGCAGGTGGACACGCAGGCACGGGCGTGGACCATGGAGATGGGCAACCCGCTAACCAACGGTGAGGGGGAACGCGTTAACGCGAGGAAACCGTGTAAGGCGTCAGGGAAGCACGGAAACGCTGGGTCCTGCCCACGACGAGAAAGTGGGTTGACAACGATAAGGGGGCGGGGGGCAGCATGGGGTAGGTCAACGGCGGGCGACAGTCGGCAGGTTGGCGATGTGAGTCATGGGTACTATAATTAGTGATGGTCCGAGCGTGTATGTAAGCCTCAGAGTGCTTTCAGTTGTTTTGGCAGCATGTCGTTTGGGATGTGCGTGGGCTTACAGGAGCTTTCGGGCCGTGGTTGATGGAATCGTGGGGGACCCTGTTCGCTGGCCTTGCGCGCAGTGGATGCCGCCTGTGTGCCTGCCTGCTGCGGCTCTAACCCCTAGGCCCCATGACCTGACCCCCTGGCCCCATGACCTGACCCCCTGGCCCCACGCTCCCCCGCCCTTAGGACGTGGCGGCCTGCCGGACGTGTTCAGCTCCTTTGCTGGCAGCTACGACAACACGAACTCGCAACAGTTCGCCGATTTCTACAAGGCCTACAACGCCAAGCAGATTCAAGATAAACTGGCGGCCGCCAGCAAGAACCCCAACGATACCAACACTCGCAACGCAACGTACGGCGACGTGCCGCCAAACCTGCAGGCCCAGCTGGACGATTTGAGTAAGCAACTGGACACACTGCGCATTGTTACAATTGTGGGGGTGGTGTTTGGTGTGGTGGGGCTGGGTCTGGGGATGTTCGCGTCGTGCCGCATGTTCGTTAGCAGCACCCTGTGGGGCGACAAGGCAGGGCTCGTGCACCCGGGGTCCATGACCGTGGGGGGTGTTGTCAAGAGGACGAAGTCGGGTCTGAGCGAGAACAGCGTGTCATTCCACGCGTGAGGGGCGCAACGTGGTGTGGTGTGTGAGCGTGTTGCATGGGCTTTTGGGCTGTGGCTCAAGGTGGGTGTGTGTGGTGGCGGGTGTGGGGTACGGGAGCGAGAGCGGTCCGGTGATGGCCCTAGCGCGTGACCTTCTTGGCGGGCGGGGCAGTCCCTGGATTTAGGGAGGACGGCCACGCATGTCGCGTGCGAGCGCTGTTGCAGACGGCCACGGTCGGGTGTTGTGCGGTGAGGGGGGTGAGGGGTAGACAGTTAGGCCTGCAAAAAAGACAGTGCAGGGCGTTGGTGGACTGGGCTGGGCTGGTCGCTGTTGCTGTGCTGAGGTGCCCTTGTTGATGTGCAACAGCTTAATCTGGCCGTAAGCGGGCGTGCAAGCTTAACTGGGATGTTCAAGACCTTTTTCCACAAGTGTGTGCGTGAGCTCCTCAGGACAACCGAACACAACCTGACCGCGTGAAGGTGATTGCGAGCGTCTTTCCTGCCACACACAGGTTAGCGCCGTTGGCAGCCGTTGGTGAGCCGCCACCTGTGGGTTGCGATTCTGATCAGTCTAACTCCAAGCCTGTGGGGTGCCATTGTTGAACTTTCTCTCGTGCTCGAAGCGTAGGCTGTGATTTATGCCTGACGCCCCTGATCGCAACTGCTGCGGCATACCCCCCATTCATCGACCATTCGGCGCACACGCTGGAGCCGATGCCGGAAGGCATTGCGCTCTGGTCACCTGCTGTGCGTTTCCGTGGTTCTATTATGCGATTCGGCGCAGTACGTGCACGTTGCCGGGACACTTGCACGAACACTGTTGCGCTCAACAAATGGTCCACAACGAGCGATGGATGTGGGTGCTACGGTGTAGGGACTGTCGGTAGTCGGCCGTGTTGTCGTTTGCTAATTTGCCTCGTTTTGCTGGAATCCTTCCATTAATGACTATCCCTGAGCAATGCCTATAGTCTTGGGCACGTTTTCAACGCCTTGACGAATGGCTGCGTTGACGCGTTCGGTTGGCATACGATGAGAGGGACGTTGACGGGACTGGAGGGGACGAGCATGACGGCCTGTACGACCGCGCTGCTCATACTCCAGATCCCTTGTCTTTCTGCCGTTTACATTTTGCGCCTGCAATAAAGTTTACTCTTAGTGCGTGCCGTGCTACTATGCTTGGCTCGTGAGCAAGCATCTCGACTGGCCGGGTGGCAGCATCTGCCGTGTCTGCCCGTGGCTGGAGGGTGTCTACGGTACCCTTGTTAGCGGAGGGGAAGTCGGCGTGGACGAATCAGGGATTGGACTTGCCACCAAGCCTGTACTTATATTTTGGGTACCGTACACGCGGTACCCAATCGCTGTGAAAAGCTTCGAAACTGCATGGGCACGGACCAGGTGGGGGCATGCCCGCCTGTCCGCAGGGTCATGCGGCAGGGTTCGGGGACTTGCATGCTGCTGCTGGTACCACGGCATCCTGCCCGTCAATCTAAGTATGTAATTCTTTGCCGTCCGTTGGCTCGCCGCCATACGTGGCATCCCACGACGCCTACACGCATAAACTACCGGACACGGTGTTGACGAGTACGTGTGCCATGCACATGTACCCTTGCCAATTGCCGATGGCTGATCCAGAGCCACAGCACATCCACCCTGCCGCCTGCCCAATGACCAATGACTTGCACAGCCTTGCGCACCACATACTCAGCCTGCCTCTTATGCCTACCGGTACTCCAAACCTGGCCACGCCCAGACCCCATTGCTAGCTGGGTACTTGCCTTTGACCTGCCCGCGCCCATCCCCAGCGTGGATAGTTTCAGCATTTAACGTTACTATGGGTCATTACGTTAGGAAAATGCTGGTGAATGTGCTGCACGATAGCATCATGTGGCGGCATATTGCCGAAGCCCCTTCCCTCCTCTGGGTTGTGCCCCGTATGTCCGTGCGCGGTATGCGGGCTACCACAGGCGTAACACGTGACGGGGCCTGTCCAGATGGGATGGATGTCCACAGCTTGGTACAGGGCAGTGCCCCATGCTTGTGGGTGATGTGTACGGGCAGCTGCTCTGTCGCGCGCGGCGTGCTTAACTGTGTGTACAACCTATTCGGTTACGGTCGGTCACAGCTCCGTCCCTATTGCAAAATAGGTCGCCTGTGCTGCAAGCCGGGAAGCTGTGAGTCCACAGCATCTCCCGCTGCACCCTGGCTTGTCGCTGAGGAAGGCTCTCCGCGACCACACACCGGAGATGCTGACATATATGCAGAATAAACTTTACGCCTTCTCACAGTCCGGTTCTACGGATGGCACCTCGTATGGGTCATGTCGCATAATGCTGCGACAGGAGGCCGTACGCCAGGAGGACTACGGACTCCCGCGGCGTACCTGGAGTCGGAACCCCGGCGCTTTCCCAATCTTGCGGTAGTGTGAGGAAACTGTGACGCATGATGGAACTCCTGGACAACAGCCTCTCGTGTGACAGTCACCGCTGAGAACTTCCCGCCCGACGATGCCCGTATACCTGAAAGGGCACACGGGCCACGACAGGCTACCAAAAGAATCATGAACGTATCATACATTAAGTTGCCTCTGTCGGTCGGTGTGGTCCCTGGGACCCTGGCAGACTCCTGTACAAACCGTCGCCTAATACCGTTAATACCGTAGCATGTGGGTGGTGTGGGTTGCGGAATCTTCCGGCCTGGGTATCACAAGGAGCAGAGTACCCTGTCCGTAGGTAGAGCTGACATCACTGCTACACCCCCGTTACTGCGACAAGGGCCCCAAAGTTTAGTCAGGACGCTCGAAGCCCGCTGCGGCACACTGCGCAGCCCACGACGCCTCCGCTCGCGATGCTGCGACCAGCGCTACCGATTTAAAATTATCTACCATCTACCAAGATAACAACTCGGTCAGGAACATGGACACCTGCCGTCTGGGGGTAGACGGCCTCCCGCACATTTCTGGCCCCGAGACATTCGTTCTGCGTAACTAAGCAGCACAGGTTAAGCACAGTCCCTCATTACAATTGTTTGCTATTCGTCTCTACCATGGGCGACAGCGCTTTCCTTCGCGCACCTATGGCAACACTGTCGACGCTAGTCGTGTTAACTTTACTGGTTGTGGCGCCGGCCCCGACCAGCGCTCAGACGGGCGGAACCCTGAGGGTGAGCCTGTCCCCAGCTCCATTTACCCTTACATCTCGCGTGCACATGGCAGGTCCAGCAATGACCGGCGCGTATGTTGAAGTGCCTTGCCTGGCCCTGCTGGCTGTGCCGTGTGTTCTTGCAGCCTGCGTTGCCTGCCGGCAGCTGACGGCAGCCTGCCGGCTGTTCCGTGTCGTATTGACGCCTGCACACCCCTCCTGTCTGTGCCTCGTGTGACTAGGTGGGCGTGGCTGCTAGCCTGACGGGCGAGTTCAGCGAATGGTCCGAGGCCGTCAATGGTGGGGCCCGACGCTTTGCTCAGACACGCCTCTTCATGTCCGCCGCCGCTACTGGCGCCTAAAGCCTGCCGTACATCCCGCATCACCCTGGCAAACAGCATTGCTTTAAGGAATTGGGACCCCTGGAATATGCTCCCTGCGTAGTGCGATCAATAGGACATTGCCACTTTGCCAGCACACCCTCCGCCGCCATGCTGTCACGCCCACGTACCCTGCAGGCTACCGGCTGTGGGCATCCATGGTCAATGCGGCGGGCGGTCTGGCCGTGTCGGACAACAGCACCACATGGCGGTTGGCAGTTAACGTGACTGTACGGGACGACGGCAGTACGGCACAGGGACACGCGGCGGCAGTGGACGCGGTATGGCGGTCGGGGCGAGGGATTGTGCAGGGGATGGGCAGGGTCAACGGCCATGGATGCAAACGGCGGGCAGGTGCCTAAAGCGCACGGTCGCTCGTGTACTTAGAGCACCTGTAACTGTCGGAGGGGCGTAGGGGCTGGCTGGCAGGCCACGTGTGTGGTGAGTAAGGGCCGTGGTCGTGGGCACGTGTGCCGTGTCAAGTGCCGTATGCGGGGGGATCAACAGCTGGGCCGTACCCAACTCATGTTGCCACACCATCACCGCAACGCCCCGCGCCTGCTACTGCGCTCCAGCATGTGCTCTAGAAGGAAACGCTATTCACACTCTTGTGCTGCACTTACGCGAGGCTCCTCCAGCACGACGGTGCGCACGCGCTGCTGGCCACCCTTCTCCCATCCAGCCCTTAACTCCCGCTCGTGCTCCACCCAACTGCCGTCAACCCACAGCTGCTGCAGCAGGACGGTGTGCACGTGGTGCTGGGCGCCTCCCCTGTCTTTGCCGGGCCGGAGTCGGTGGCGGTGCAACGGGCAGGGCGCCTGAACCTGCACTGCTGCACGGCCGCCGCGGAGGTGTTCTCGCGTGACCAGTCCAACGTGTTTGGCGTGGCCGTGGACAACGCGGTGTACATGCAGGAGCTGTACTCACAGGTATGTCCTCGCACGTGTGCCTGATAGTGCTCACGTTTGTTCCCTCGTGCCCTGCTTGGTCGCGTTGTTGCTGCTTTGCCGAGGCTGCAGAGCCCTCTGATAAGAGACCTCTAAGAAGATATGGCAGAGACCTCTGACTGCCACGTGCCCACGGCATCAGCAGGGACGGACTGAACAGGCGTGGTGCCGCAGAACACGTGTGCACTCACCGGGATCGTGAATAGAGTGCGGCAATAGGGGGCAAGCTATCAGCCCACCGCACGCCATGCCAAGCTGCTTTGCGGCTGCAGACCTGGGCAGCCGGGAAGGGAGACACACCGCCACACCGCACCCTCCCATGCCCCACCCGCGCGCATCCCGCTCATGATCGCGCAGCCGCACGTTGCGCCGGCTTGTTGGCTTCCACCAATT
Source organism: Chlamydomonas sp. 3222 (assembly GCA_004335795.1). Lineage (NCBI taxonomy): Eukaryota > Viridiplantae > Chlorophyta > Chlorophyceae > Chlamydomonadales > Chlamydomonadaceae > Chlamydomonas > Chlamydomonas sp. 3222. Next base: position 7,477 of record QAXN01001060.1, read on the forward strand.
AGTCGTGACTCGCGACTCGCCCCGACAAGCTGTACCCACGTCGTACACTGCCGTACTGCTGCCGTACTGCCCGCAGTTCCGCTCCGCCAACATCTTTCGCCTGGCGGTGGCATACCGCTCCGACGTTCAGGAACTGCGCACCCAGTGCAGCGGCGCCATTGCGCAGGCGCGCACGCAGCTGCTGACGCTGTCCCTCGACCTGCCGTACATGCCCGCCAACGGTAGCGCTGCCGCCAACAGTAGCACAACGGCCAAAAGTAACACAACCGACCCGCTGGAGGTCATTGTGCAGAAGCTGAAGGACTCGGACGCAGAGGCGCTGATCTTTTGCGGCACCGGCAATGAGAGCGCGGCAATGGCGGCGCTAATCGACCATTACCGGCGACCCCTCAAGGCCATCGTGTTCACCAACGGCGCCTTCACCAGGTGTGTCGGGGTGGGAGTACCACCTCGTCGTGGTGTTGCACGCTGGTACCTTGCGTGAGTCCTTCGCCGGCCCACCTGAAGCCCGTGCAGCTACAGCACATGGGTGCTGTAGAGGCGACGTGGGTCCGAGTCAAACACACGCACAGGGCTACATGGCACGCACACCGCCCTCATTATGAGCCGTGTGCCGTGAGCACGTAGACCTCGAGTTGTCGTATAGATGGAGGTGTGTAGTAGTTGCTTGTTGGCCTGTTGGCTTAAGGCGTGTTTGGTGCCTGTCGCCGTGCAGGGAGTGGAACCAGGCTGTGGGCCCGCTGGCAGAGGCAGTGGTGACGGTGGCGCAGTGGGCGCCCGACCTGACGTCGCGCAAGGACGCCTTCTGGGGTGACTCATCGGCGTACACGCGGCAGTTCCTGAGCACGTACGGCAGGGAGCCGGCGTACTACGCCGCAGGTAACTTCCCGTACTCCATCGCGCGCACAGCCGCCCGGGCACCTTAGCCACTGACCTGCGCACATCGAGCCGCAGCGCACACGCCGCGTGCCAGGCGAGCTGAACGGCACCCGTCGCTGTGCGCAGCACCTAACGCGCACTGCCGCACGCCACAGCGGCGTGCCTGGCTCGTGCGCTGAGCTCTATGCAAGCACAACCGACACTGCGCCTGCATGTGTCACGCCCAGGGGTGCCCACTCGCAAGCACCTCCTGCTGCTGAACGCTCCACAAACGGCTTCTGTTAGTTCGTTGCTGCTCCTGCCCTGAGGCGTTGTCCTAATCCTCTCCCTCTCCCACTGCTGCCTCGGTCCGCTGCATGTGCGTCATGTGTGCAGCCGCCTCCGCCAGCGGCCTAGTGCTCTCCACGGCGTTGTCATCCGCCTTCGCCAAGTGCGATGTGTCCACCGCCGCCCGCTCCAACACCACCGCATTGCTGTTTGGGGAGGGCGCAATCGTGTGTGCCGACAACAACAACAAGGGGCACTTGCGCCTGGTGGCAAGCATGGAACTGGTGGGTCTAGGATGTGGGGTACTGGGTGCCATGGGGTGGCCATCATTGTAGAGATCGTGGAAACTGGCGGGCAGAGGCCGACAGCAGTCGGGGGATGAAGGGATACCACGTGTATGGGAGCAGTGGTGGTGAGGAAGCTGCTACACAAGTGGTAGTAGCCTGGTTGCTAGGGCGGTGCCAGGCAGGGCTACTTTGGGCGACCGCGATTCTGGCAGATTCAACAGCAGCACCCTGACGGCTGTGACCACAAGGGCATTTGGCCACAAATAGATGCACTAGGGCTCGCTATAACGGTAAGGGTCCCTGACCCTAGATTGAGGATTATTGGTGAGGTTCCCTTGAACGCTTTTAAGCCATGGACCGCCTGGCCCCCTCTCCCATGGCACCTCGTACGGAGGCAGCGACCTTGGATTGCTGATGGGGCATTGGAGAGTGACCTTTGGGGAAAGGGGTGGGCACGTGGGGTACCAGGGACACCCCTAGCCAAAGGGACACGGTTTCGGTTTTAGTGATTGTTCCCACCGTATTGTCATTATGTTGAAAGTTGTGTTATATATTGTCATGATTGTATGTAAGGTAGCAAGGGTGATCAGTCCTGCACCGTTACACTCGCCCTCGTCAAGGAAACGCAGGCCCCGCCGTTAACGCAAGTTTTCGACCATAACAACCGCATCAACCACCCACCGTCCTCTCCGACCCACGACAGGTCAACATGGACACGTTCTTCGGGCCCGTGGCGTTCAACCGCTTCGGCCAGAACCAGGCGTCCAGCCCCGTCGTGTTGCAGACGTACGAAGTTACGGAAGACCTCAAGACCGCCTTCAAGCCCACCCTGGTGCTGCCCTTAGCAGCAGCCAAGCGGCCGCTGCTGCTTCCGCAGCAGAACCGCTACGCGGAGACCTGCCAGCCCGGCACATACCAGGGACCCGACCAGTTTGTGGACTGCATCCCCTGCGACAAGGGTGGGCAAGCGTGCACGCCGCTGTGTAATGCATTGTGTAGTGGTGCGGCTGAGCTTCCATGTGGGAGTGATGTTGACGGTTGGGAAGGTGTGCATGCACCGGGTGTGGGCGGGGGTGGGGGCACTTCGTACTGTGGCCGTTGCTGTACAGCCCGTGCCAGTGGCTGCTGCTGACCTTTGAATGCTACCGCTTCTGCTATTCCTTTCAGCAGTGTGTCATGTGTATGGTGCGCAGGCTGGTTCCAAGAGTTCGCGGGTCGGACCAACTGCGAGGTGCGCGAGCAGTCACACACGCGTGCCACGTGCCGCGAAGGGCGTCTACCGGTAGCTTTGCCTTACGATTTGCGACCATTGCTTTGCCCCGGCGTCAACCCACACTGTTTCTTATTTCCACGGCCTCACCTTCATTTCTTCTAGCCTCAACCCAATTGCGACCGGCTCCTCCGCAATCCTACACCCAATCCCCGCTCGTGCACACCTTGGACGGCCACCAACGGAATCTGCCCTGCCTGCAAGCGCACAACTTACGCACGCAACTCTGTTTCGGCCGCTCACCGCAGATGTGTGCAAAGGACTCGTTCGCCAACGCCACGGGCATGCCCACCTGCCTTGCCTGCCCCGCCAACACCGTCACGCTGGGGCGCGGCAGCACCAACGCGACCGAATGCAGCTGCAGGGTAAGTTTACGGCACTAGAGTCAAGGCACTGATGTTTGCCTTTTGATACTGCACCAAGCCACCAAGCGCTGTCACGCCCCGAACGCGATACGAGTGTGCACACACATGATGAACGGGTGCAGACGTTGCCGCAAACCTTGCCGCTCGCGCCTGTCCCGCTCCTTCCCCCCTGCCAGGGACAGCAACGACGCTGCAGTGGGTCCGACTTCTGTACCGCCAAAAGTGCAGCTTCATCATCGATCGATATAGTAACTTCCTTCCCTCCCCTGCGCCCCGCAGCCCGGCTTCTACCAGCACCAGGGCCTCCCTGGTCTGCCGTGCGAGCCCTGCCCGCCCAACGCCTTCTGCCTCGGCGGCAGTGACCTGCCCGCCCCCCTCGAGGGCTTCTATGCCGAGAAGGAGGCGCCATTCACAATGTACCCCTGCAACCCCTCCAGCGTCTGCATGGGTAAGACACACAAGGCAATGGGCAAGGCATGCACAGGGGTGTAACTCCCTGCCAGGCCACAGCCCACCTGCCGTACATTGAGCCGTACCTGGTGCAACCGGGGAGTACGGTACCACGTGGCACAGCCGGCGGCTACTGACATCCACGTGTACCTGCCTCGCGCCCTGCCCCTCCTCCTGCTCCAGGCAACTTCACGTGCGCACCTGGCTACCGCGGCCGCATGTGCTACTACTGCGAGGAGGGGTGGGTGCACGCAAGATATGCTTGTGCTTTCGTGTACGCATGTCTGACAATGCACACATGCGTACCCCGACTTTCCGTGGCTGCCGCTGGGCCCCGGGCCATCGCCTTGCTCACCTCCTCACCACCAACTCCCCCACACCCTTTCGTGTACGCATGTCCGAAACGCACTTGTGTGCACAGACCTTCCGTGGCTGCCGCCGGGTCCACGGTCGCCGCCTTTCTCACCACCAACTCCCCCACATCCTGTCAGCATGCCCCACTTCCGGTTCCTGCTGGACAAAACGCCGCACACCTCACACTTCCACGCTCCAAGCAGGTGCTCAAAGCTGCCTCTTGCCCTCTTCCCTCACCCCCACTCCCATTCACCACATGTGCAGGTACTTCCGATTCCTGGGCAACTGCGTGCCCTGCCCCTCGCACTCTGGCAACGTGATTGGCTACCTGGTGGTGGTGGCTCTGCTGTGGGTGCTCATCAACGTGGCATTCGCGCGCTCCGTGGAAACGCTCGTCATCGTAATCAACTTCTGCCAGTTCATTTCCATCGTGGTCTCCTTTTCGCTCAAGTGGCCCGGAACGGTAGGTGGCGAGGGGCAGGTAATCGGACGGCGAGGGTCTGGGCTGTTATGTTGCAAGCATCCTAACTGGATGAGCAGCAGGGCCTGGGTTTGCCGACATGTACTGACATGGTGCTGCACACTCTGCACGACGATGTCTGTCAGTGTCAACGCGTTGCAGAGCACACGTCCTTCTGCACGTACTAAGCCCTGCCCTGCCGTACTGCTGCTGCCGTACCGTACTGCAGCTGTACCGCATCATGAGCATCTGCAGCATCCTGTCCTTCGAGATGGACTCCCTGGAGCCCACGTGCCTGGTGCCGTCGTGGTGAGTGGTTGGTGGTGGCTAACCTAAACCTGGCTAGTCTAAGGCTTTTTCACAACTCCGTAGTAAGCGTCCTCAAGGAAAGAAGAAGCCTTGATTGGTGGTGGGACGAATGGGTCGTAGGGCAGCGGGTCCTGTGGACCGCTGGTTAACCCGGTAAGGAGTGCCGCCAGCCATTGATGCTGTCACGCAGCCGCTGACTGCCCTGGTTTTGGTAGTTTCAAATACCTGGTTCACCGTGGAGCTTGTTTTTTACGTACATGGTGTGCGCAGCAACATTGACGCGCACTCCCGTTAACCCACACCTGCCGTAGGGGCTTCACGCACAACCTGGCGGTGCAGCTGCTACTGCCAGTCATCATGGCCACACTGGTGGCGCTGTGGTGCGGCATTACGTACGGCGTTTTCAAACTGAAGATGGTGCGTTCAGCCGCGCATGCCTGTAAGATGTTTGCATGCTTGTGCCGTGTGCGTGACGGGCTTGCCGGGACGCGCAATAAGGCCTCTGGTGACCTGAACTTCGGGGTGCATGCACAGTGCTGCATACTGCAGTGGTTTAGGCATGGCTGGAGCAGTGCACCCTGCCAGCTACCCCCCTGCATTTTACCTTACTAGCAAGCACATTTGCGCCTCCTGACCGTGCTCTTCTTGTGCTGCTTGTGCTGCTGCGTGTATTGCCAAATGCAGAGGCGAATGACGCGCTCCACGCGCGCAGCCAACAGCATCAAGCTGGCGCACCAGTCCCCCTGGCGCCAAGTGCTCATAGGGCTGCTGGAAGGGCCCGCAGGTGCGCACGAGGGAACTGTTGATTATATATACAATTCGCAAACCGTTTCACCCTTGCACCAGGGGTTCTGACATCACAGGGGAGCTCCAGCAAACGATGGTGCAAACGAACCTGGCCCCAACACGCCGACCCGTCAGCTAACCCCCGTGAAGTGCTGTGAGATCTTGCTACCCTTTCGCATGCACCCGCTGCTGTCTTCCCCGCCTCAGACCCCCGCGAGCTGCGAGATGTGCTGCTCGAGCGCGCCGGTATCCCGCTCAACTTCCTGTCCATCGGCTTCCTGGTGCTGCTCAAGTACAACCTGTCCGTGTTCGCGTGTGTTAACATCAACGGTGTGTCCTACCTTCAGTCGGCGCCAAACGAGCAATGCTACACGCCGCAGGTGAGGGGACTGGGGCTGTAGGGGTGGGCGTAGGGGAGGGGCGCGGCGGGTGGCAACCGGGCTTGGACTGTACGGCAAGGAAACGCAGGGATATCGGCGTGCGGGGAACAGGGGCAGGGCGGCCTTGGGGTTTGGGGTTGTATTGAGGAGCAGTGCGGGTACGGCAAGGAAGAAGGAGCAGTGCAGTTGTAAAGAGGGCGGGTAGGCTTCCGTACGGGGACGGTGCCTCTGCGGGACTTGATATGCGTTGCTTGCAGCAACCTGACCAGTTGCAGTCCCCGAGGCCATCCCAAGGGAGCCCTCCAGGTGGCAGCATAGAGCATACGCCTCGGGAAAACAAGCTGCCTTACATGTTACATCTACTCCTTTCCCGCCCCCGGCCATGCAGTGCGCTCTGGCCATTCCCTGGTGACTCAAGCTGCTTGACTGTTGCCAACTGACGCGACTGCGTGTTGTGCGCCTGCCTCCCTGCAGCACTGGAAGCTGATGATGCTAGGAACGTCCGGCCTCATTGTCTACAACATCGGCTACATCATCTTGTACTCAAACGTGCTGCGACAGCTGCTGAAGTTCCGCGCGCTGGGCGACAAGCGCCCGCTACTGATGTACGGTTGGATCTACGAAAAGTACGAGGCTCAGTACTGCTGGTACGAGTCCGTCATCCTGGTGCAGAGGTACGTACGGCCGTTCGCACCTACCCCAGTGCCACCTGTCTGACGCAACGCAAACACGGCCTTCCCGTGCCCGGTACTTACATCACATCCAAGGCCTGCCCAGCGACGTGAAACGAGCAACAGCAACATTTATGGCCCCACAGCACAGCGACCGGAGCTGCGCCCAACCCTGCCCCTCACTCGCCCCTGGCACTCTACTGCCCCATACGCCCTGCTGGCCCTCCTGCTCCTGCCTCCCAAATGCTGTACGTCCAAGCCCCCGCCCCCGGCCCCCGCAGGATCTGCCTGGTCCTGGTGCTGCTCTTCATCGCCGACCCCTCGCTCCAGGCGCTGTTGGGCATCCTGGTCAACGTCATGGTGCTGCTGTTCGGCATCCGCACCGCTGCCTACGTGGACAAGCAGATCAACGGCCTGCAGACGTCCGTCGACGCGGTGCTCGGCGCGCTGCTCATTGCGGGTGAGCCGCCATCAGCCTTTGTAGGGTGTGTGGGTAAACAGTGAGGCAGGTTGGTGAGTGCCACAGGTGCGTCCACGCCCCGTCAGGCGCTCTGCCGTTCGGGGCTCCGCTCAGGTAGTCCAAGTCACTCCCTCGCCCCCTCTACCACTGCGCTCACGAGCATGTCGTACTGAAAAGAATCATGGCCGTTGGCGGTGCTCGACAGGGCTGCCCTGCGCGGTAGAGGCTGTGGGCGGGGCGGGTGCGGCCGGGGAGCATCGGGTGCAGCGCAGCCATGTGTGCATTGGGCAAGACGATTGGATACTTTGCATTGGTGCGCATGCGTACGACGCACGCACATTTTCATGGCCTAAACGCCGTTGCACCGGAAAAAGGTCCCCGCGGTTTCTCATCGAAGAACGGAAAACTCTCCTCGCAGGCCTGCTCTTTTACAACCCGCTGACGGGCGATGGGGTGGCTCGCTTCATGGAGGTAGGATGAGCCTGGGGCAGTCACATGCCAATCACTCGAACGACAAGCCGCAACCGAAGTCCGGCAGCTTCAGGGCCACAACACAGGCACTGTGTAGGCCCGCGTCGTAGTGTATCGCGCCTGATCCGTGATCCCACACAGCGGCCCTCCACCCTGTGTCGCGCCGTGAACCGTACCTCCCCCTGCCCCTCCTCGCAGATTGCTCTGATGGTGGTACTGCTGGCTGTGCTGGGCATCGCGGTGATATCGGTGGTGCTGAGCGTGGTGGAGGCGGTGATGCTCATGTGGCTTATGAGCAAGCACAGGTGTGCAAGCGCACATGTCGCACGGGATCCTGCGCACGCAACGCACGCAGCGGCAGTTTGCCGGTTTTTCCTTTACCTGTAGATTACTCAATGTTACAGTTACAGTCACAGTTACAGTTACAGTTACAGACCCCGAGAGGGGCACGTCCGGAGAGCCAGGGGGCCATAAGGACGAGTAGTGCAAAATAATAACTAGTGTGCAGGGGCGGCGGGGCATGGCACTCACTGAAAGGCGTGTCAGGCCCGATATATTCCATAACGAGTCCTTTGCCTGGCTCTGCCCGCTTTGCAAGCTCCCATGCTCCTTTCCCTCCCCCGCTTGCTGCACCAGGCCCGTGGCCCACAACATGGGGCAACGCGTCCGTGGCTACCGGCACGTGTACCACGTGTTCGGCCCCATCTTCCTTTTCAAGTGAGTCACGAGAAAGGCACGCATGGCCCCAGCGCATTGAACCCACAGTCGCAGAGCTAAGGGCTCCTCCCCATGTATCGTATGTTGGGTACCTGCCACCCGAACTCCGCTGCAGCTTTTGTCCATGTCCCCTGCCCTCTGCTCCACGTTCCTGTCCCTGCCCCGTGAACCCCCTCACATGCCTCCTCCTGCTGCGCAGCTGGCTCCGGCGTTGCAGCAAGGAGGAGTGGGAGGACTTCCACCACCTGTGCATGGTGCTCATCGACTATGTGAGTGGCGGGACTGGAGTGCCGGACGCGCATGCAGCCGACAGCACCTACCGCAACCAGCAACTCAGCTCCTCGAGGCCGCAATCCACGCGGCTGTGGGAACCAGATAGCAAGCCCATTATGAGCTCCAACTGCCTTCGGCTGCCATGGTCGCACCCGTGTACATCTACCGTACGTTACCCGTCCGGGCACTTGCTGGACCTGCCGCAGTTTGTTTCGTTGCCCTAACTGCCCTCCACCGCTGCCTCCCTGCAGGTGCACCCCACCTCCGAGGTGAGCTACCTGTCGCTCAAGAAGGTGGGCCGCTTCTGGCGCTACCTGCTGCAGAACTTCCCAGAGACCATCGACTTCCTGGCCTCGGTAGAGCAGCAGCAGCGCGACCACTTCAACGGCTTCGTGGAGGCGCTGTACGAGTCCTTCTTCGACAGCAGCGACGAGTTCCGTGTTCAGCTCTTTGGCATCATCAAGGTGCGTGGGAGCTTACCAGGACTGATAAGTCCTTGTACTACCAGCAGCGCTGCCGTTGCCTTTGGAGTCCGGGGTTGGTGTGGTGATGGGGCGTTCGCCGGTGCCCGTGCGTGTGGCTGATAGGCCCAACATGCCTTGCGACCGCGCGCTACACTTCTTTCATCCGGGTGCACATGCAAGTTGCATGTGGCCCTCATGTTAGCTGAAATGCGCATGACTGTTACAATCATGCAGGACAAATACAAGGCGCCCGTCGCTCAATGGCTCAGCAGCTGCGAGGACGAAGACAGGGAGTTCCTCCAGGTGAGTGACAGCTTGCGCGGGCCTGCATGCTGCATGCTGCAACGCTTGTCCTAACATGACGATGGTATGTAAAACGCGTACGCACGGCGTGCTACACCCCGCCCAAAAGGTTGGCCGCCGTGTCGCACTGCACTGCTTGCTTCCAGCAGTTGGCACCTCCGGACGCCCACCTCATGTCCCGAAACCCAAACCGCTCCTGACCCGGCCACCACTCGCCCATGCCACGTGCTCCTGCCACATGCCTATCACGCGCGTTGCCTCGCCACCTGCCACGTGCCACTTGACACGTGTCACCACCCTACCTGCCACGTGCCCCGCAGCGCGTCGTGCGCACCGCCTTCACCAAGGCCAAGGGTGCGCAGGCGGGGCAGGACATCGTGGCCGCCATGAGCCGCAGCAACACCATGGGCTCCACCATGACCGTGCTGGCCGCCGTACACAAGTTCAAGCAGCAGGCCCACGACCAGTCTCTCAGCCGCGCCACATCCACAGCGGGCGGCGACAACCCGCAAGACAGCAACGGCGCCGACAGCCCCCTCACTACCAACAACAGCAAGTTCAGCCACATCGCCGCGTGGGCCCGCCGCTCAGCCCCTGCCGGCAACCCGAACGGCGACATGTCCCCCATCGACTACAGGCCTTCCGGCGGGACCACCAGCGGCCCGATGTCCAAGTTGGGCTCAGGGCACGTGTCCGTGTCCGGCGTGAAGCCGATTGTAGGCGCCGGCAGCCTCAAGGGGGCGCCTTCGGGGGAGCTGCCGGCCGGCGGCAGCAGCAGCGGCGGCAGCAGCGGCATGGCCGCCGCGGCCAACGCTGCGTCCACCAGTTTGTCCAAAGGGCTGTCGAGCGCCTTCATGCGGACGAGCATCCTGGAGGGAGACGAGGGCGCGGAGCTGGGGGCGGTGGATGGGGGCAGCGGCGGGGGCAGCAGCCCCACGGGGGGCTGGGGCGCCCCCAGCACTGCGCTGGGGGTGGCGGGGACCTCCCCTGTCACGCTGCTGTCGCCACGGGCGCCCAAGGTTGCGGGGCCCAGGCGGGGGTCGACGGTGCGGTGGGACGACGCGGACGGTCCGGGCGAGGGCGAGGGGCCAGGTGGTAGGGAGGGGGATGCAGAGGAGCTGCTGCCGGTGGTGGGCAGCGACGGGGCACGCGTTGGTGGGGGGAGCCCGGCAGCAGGTGAGGGTAAGGGTAAGGGAGGGCTGGGGGCTGGCGCTATGCCTGGCACGCCGACAGAGGTGGAGATGGGGCCGATTGCGGCGGCGGCAGCGGGTCGAAGCATGCGGCCGTTGGAGGTGCAGCTGATGCAGCAGCAGCAGCTGCAGCCGGAGGGAGGTGTGCACAGCCGCAAGGGCGGCATGGTGTGGGAGCCGCTGCAGGTGGCGAGCCCGGGGTCTGGGGTGGCGGCGGCGGCGGGAGAGGTGCTGCGGCTCGGGGAGCCTGCCGGTGCCGCTTCCGCCACAGCCGGCAAGGGGACGGGCCCTGATGCTTCTGATGGGTTTGAGGAACTGGCGCCCCCGACTACGGCTCAGGACCAGCAGCAGCAGCAGCAGCCGTCGCCGCGGGCCAAGGCGGAGGTGCCCACGGACGCGTCCGGCGGGGTGCCAGTCTCTCAGGATCGGAAGCCGTCGACGCGTTGGGATGAAGACGCGGATGAGCTGGCAACCACAGCATCAGCGCTGGAGCCTGCCGCGCATGTTACCCCCCTCGGCAGCACCCCAGCGCCGCCGATGGCGTCCTCGTTCGCACGACGCAGCGCGCCTTCGCTGCCGCAGTCGCCCCAATCGCAAACGCCAACCCTGCACCAACGCCCCTCGCTGCGGATCAGTGAGAACCTGGGAGACGCCAATGCCGTCACGCCCATTGCCACGTGGCGTGGTGAGGGTGCACTGTCGCCCGCCAGCCCCAGAAGCGGCGGCGCGGCCTCCCCCCGCCTTGCCGCCCCGCCCATGGCGGGCCAGGGCGGCGGCAGCGCCGTCAGCCCCCTGATCCTGCAGCTGCAGCGGCAGACCAGCGCAGGACGCGTCGGCACGCCGACACGTGCCGGTAGTGCTGCTGCTCCTGTGGACCCGCGTGTAGCGGTGTTACGTGCACACACGCCGCTGCGGGCGCACTCGCCGTCGGGTACTAGGACGGCTTCGTTCATGTCTGGGTCCATGGTGCGGGGGGCTCCGGCGCTGGAGCGCGGGGCTGCGGGCGGGGTGCAGGGGCAGGGGGCCACGGAGCAGGGAGGCGGTGGGGCGGGGGCAGGGCCGCAGAGTGATGAGGCGCTGGTGGAGCAGGAGCTGAGAGAGCTGGAGGTGCTCGAGTAAGCTCATGTGCGTGCGTTTGTGTCATACGGATTGTTGTTGCAGTGGGGTTGCGTGCGATTGGGTGTTGTGGGGTGAGGGCGTGCTGCACAGCGATGTGCAGGAGTGTCCCTGAATGGGTTTAATGTGGGAGGGCTTAGGGACGGTGGAATGTGTGGGCCGGATAGGTAAGCCTTCCGCAGGAGAGGGGGAACCAGGTGCGCGAGAAAGCATGTGTGGGGCTTGGTGTTATGGCTGCTCGCGGATGGTGAACAGGACCATGGGGCACCTCAGCACTGGCACGCACCACCAAGCATCCGGAGTGGTTCGTCTGGGGTTGGCGGCTGCGTGAGCAGCACAATTTGAGTTGAACCAATAACGGGAAACTGCCATAACCCTTTGCCCCATGACCTCCTTGGTCCTTGCATCTGTTGGGCTATTTAT
>QAXN01001061.1:10940-22386 GCA_004335795.1 Chlamydomonas sp. 3222
TCTGGCAGTGTCGCAAACCTGGAGATGGTATGGAGGCTGCTACAGCCGTGCGTCTTCCCCGAGCTGCTGCAGACAGACCTCTACCTCCAGCAATATTGTCAGAGCGACAATGACGATCCTGGCACTGCTGCCGCCAGGAGCGCAAGCCTTCCGGCGCTTTCGTGGCTGCTGGACCGCTGCCCTGGGCTGATCAGCCGCTCCCGCACGTTGGAGGCAGCGGCACAGCACTGCCCGCTGCCGCAGCTGCAGGAGGCGTGGGGGCTGCTGCGCGCGGCAGACGACCACAGCTCAGAGCTCAACCAACGTGTCCTAGATGCCGCTGCAGCATCGCTCACACCCGACGCCACCCAGAAGATGGAGTGGGTGCTGCAGCAGGGCGGCTGCACGCTGGGTACGGCAACGGCGCTCGGGGCAGCCCGGTCAGGGGATATCGCCCGCCTGCAGTGGCTGCGCGAGCGCAGCTGCCCAGTTGGTCGGCCGGAGGTGCTGGCGGCGGCCCTGGAGTTCGCTGACGTGTCGGTGGCGGACTGGCTGGTGGACGAGGCGGGGTGCCCCCTGCCCGTCCAGCAGCATGGCGAGGAGGATGTAGCCCAACTCGCCGTGGCAGCTGCTGCGAGAGGAGATGCAGCAAAGCTGTGCTGGCTCCGGGCACACGGAATCACCGTGACCCCTGCGTTGCTGATGGAAGCGGCAGCGACGTCTGGTGACCTGGGAGCGGTGCAGCAGCTGCACCGCGAGGGCGGTGGAGAGCTGCTGAGCGCCAGGGTCATGGACGCAGCGGTTTCTTCGGGCAGTGTGGAGACGGCGGCGTACCTCCTGAGCGCGCGCTGCTCGGCACACCATTGCCACGTGCACACAGCGAGCTGCTCCGGCAACGTAAAGATGATACGATGGCTCGTGAAAAACGGCCGCCCAGCCACTTAAGGTTGCAAGCTGTTTCCCATGATAGCAGCATGGCCTGGGGAGAGCGCAGAAGACTGTCGGAAGCTGCTGCGAGCTACGCGGCCAGTGGCCCAAGGCAGGCTGCAGGACGGTGCGGATGTAGAGGCAACGATGCGAGCAGCGGCGGCCAGGGGCGATCTGAGTGTGCTGCGCTACCTGCACGAGGAGCTGGGGTGGGAATTAAGAGGAAGCGTTCTACAGGGTGCTGCAGAGGGCGGTTGCGTGTCAGTGTTAGAGTGGCTGGCGACGCGCGGGTGCGGAGGAGGTAAAGCACACGAGCGGGATAGGGGCTACCTCGAGGCGGGAGCGCACGGGGACCTGGCTACGCTGGAGTGTCTAAGGCGCCTAGGGGTGCCGTGGAGCAACTGGATTCTGCTGGAGGCAGCTCGGTGGGGCTTGTCACTGCCGGTGGTGCAGTGGATGTGGGGGCAGGGGGCGCGGGCGAACGCTTGGGGTGCCGTGTTCGGCACGGAAGCGGGTATGCGGGCGGCGGAGGACGAGTTGGGAGATGAGGGCATCAGAGCGCTGAGTTGGATCCGAGCGGGGCCTTAGGACGGGCGCGTGGCCTGGGCGCTGGGGGCGTCCATGTTGCGCCTGACATACCGTAGGCTCACGTTTGCAGTTACCTTTCGTTGTGCAGACATTTAGAAGTCTACCACGTGGCTGCCGCCATTGCACGGGATGTTTGTCTTCCATTCTGGACAGTGTCGTACTTCATCGCACGTTTTGCCATTATTACGTTAAGAGGGTGAAGACGTTTAAGGCGTTGAAGCTGTCGCAATGTATCTGTGGGCATGCTGCCGTGAGCAGCACTTGGCACGCACCCTCGGACCTTGACTCCCATGAACCCACGCATGTATCGTCAAGCCCCCACCTGCTTCTTGAACCACGCGCGGTCCACCTTGTCCGACAACGGCAGCTGCGTGATGACGTCCACGCCCAGGTCCAGGCCCATGGCGCGAGACTGGGAGGGAGGTAGGAGGTGCGGTTTGCGTGGGAGGTTTGCATGAGAAACTGGATTAGAGACGGGAGGAGTGGCGAGGGCGCCAGGCACATGACAGCGCCAGGCACGGGCGTTGGCCAGGCGGGAAATGGCGGCCACAGGGACTGGATACTATGGCGACGATGGTTTTGGGAGCAGCAAGCCAGGCGTGCACACGGAGGCAGGACACGCGCAGGCCCTTGCAGTGGACTGCATAACATGCCACCGCGCGCTCAGCGCGCAGACACAGAGCTGCCAACCTCTCCGCTAGCTACCCCACAGCAGACAGACACACTGCGCAGCCCAGCGCGCCCTCCTGCCCACCTCCTGGAAGATGTACACCTGCCCCTTGGCCTCCCACTGCGCCAGGTAGCGCTGCATGACCTGCACCACGGCAGGCACCAGGCCCGACATCTGGGCGGGGGCCAGGGCGGCGCCAAACAGCTTGCGCTGGGGGGGCAGGGGAAGCGCCGTGGCATGGGAGGGGCATGGGTAGGTAAGCTGGGGCAGGTACTAGGCAGGGGCGATGCATGTGCAGAGGCGCGCAAAAGTTGGAAGATGATTGAGTTTCATTATGGACACCGCCCTGGCTGCTGGCATACTTGCTACGATAGGTCGACACGATCGGATTCGAGCATCGTGCTGCTTTGCACTTGTGGCTACGCCACCATGAGCGTACGGTGCGCTTCCGCACTTTGCAGTCATACAACAGTCGTGGGCGATCGCGTCAAGTCGCAGCAACCCAGGTTCCATGTGCACTGCACAGTACACAAAGGCCCGAGCCTGGGCACCTACCCATGCCATGTGGAGCGGCTTGTTCCTCATCATGGATGCGCCTGGCGAGTTGTCGTCCTGTACGGCAGCACGGGACGACAGCATGCAGGTTGCATCAACCAGTTCTTTGTGGAGCTGGTCTACTTTGAATGCTTGCCTCTGCCCGTAGCACCGCCGGCCCCAGACAGGCGTAACACACAAGCCACGCAGCTCACCAGCTACATTGCCCACCTCGGCCCATCTGCTCACGCACAGGGCGCAACCATTCCGCCGCTTGGCCGCATGACCAACTGGCATACAAGCGCAACCCAACTTATGATATGTCAGAGAGCTCCCCGCTCACCATGCCCATAAGCTTTTTGAAGCCGGGGAAGGGCACTGCAAAGGGCCAGGGAGGCGGGGAGGGCCGTGGAGGCATTGCGGCGAGGGGCTGCAGTGCCTGACTCCAATGAGCCCCACGGATGCAACGTCAGGGACACGCGGATGTGACCAACGCCGAGACCCAGTCTGCCCGCCGCCAACTGGAGGCAAGGTGTTTTGAGGCGGCGACCGCCTGCAACCGCTCCCCTGGGCCTTACCGTCCAACAGGGCGCCCTCATCCCGCAGTATGGGCCTCAGGTGCGGCATGCTGGTGATCATGTACGTGGTTGTGCCGTTGAGCGTTAGGCGGAACACCTGGCCATACTGCTTGTAGCTGTGGCATGCAGGGCAGTGGGCAGCAGGTGCAAGGGAAGGCCGTCACGTCCACGGCACTTCGACAGAAGGCTTCCTGTGGACGACAAGGGCACTCTCCCCATCTTAAGCAGTATGAGACCCCTCTTGCAATACTGTCGCCATGTGTCGGCAGCTTCTAGCTCGCTGTCGCACGTGCCCATCATGAAGACTTTGGCTGGCGTTGCAGTTAGGCACACGCCTAGCCTGTGCAGTAGTTCTTCCAGCCTCACCGCTTGTAGAAGAATTCCGCAGGATGCTCGCGTGAAAGGCCCATGCCCAAGCCATCGCCAAGGATGGGGACCGTAAAGAGTGGGCCGGGAGGAAGCGGCTTTCCCTTGTGATGAGATCCATACTTCACGTATAGCACCTTCCATACAACATACAGGCCGGCTAAAACTGTTGTTGCTACCGCGAGTTTGAACTGTGACGGGCTGCCCAAGGCGCCCAGTGACTGGTAGACAACATCCATCGTATTGACGCGCACGCGAGGACAGAGCGGCAAGGACAATGTAAGCGGCGAGACGAATTTCTGCAGCACTCTTCAGTTATATCGTACCCAGGAGAGCTCCCCTGGTCGTACCCGCGCCGGTCACTGCCACATCTGCTTCCGCCGTCCGGTGCGCCGCTGCCCAGGGGCCGCTGCTGTTGCTGCTAGTGCTGCCCACGGCTGCAAAGGCTGCATATGACGCCATGTTGCGCAGGGCGGAGGCCGGAGGAAACCAAGGCAGCGTGGGCCTTCGCGGGCCCGGGGGAAGGCCTTCAGTGTCTGACTGTGTCCCCCTTTCTTCTGTGGACAAGGCAGACGCGAAGGGACAGGCCAGTGGGAGTCCAAAGCCCAACCAGCACAGACAAAGACAAAGAACCAGCACCACCAAAAGCTCAAATCCGGCAGAATCCGGCGAACCGCAATCGGGGTACACAATGTCAACACCTAGGTCCCCTGATCTTCACACAGGTGTTCAAGCCTCCCGTTCAGATCCAGGGGAGAGCCCTCCTCTGGGGACAACAGCTCTGCGTCGGGTCCTTCCGGCTGAAGGGCTGTACAGCCGTGGCTGCTGTGCGCCCGCGGTGAAAGTAAGGAAGGATGGGGGTATCAGACAACGAAGTGAGACAGCCGTCTGGGGTCGTGGCGGAAGCCGAGCGACTGCGCTTGGCGCGACTCGGCAAGACGACAAGCTGGGTGTGCGTGATGTCATGGGGCGTATGCCTTTCCAAAAAGACTTTGGACACCGACCTTTCACTTACAGAATGGATTGATTACCAGCCCTGCACACACGAATTCTGCCTGCCACCGTACCATAATTGACTAAACCCATGCTGGTTTGCTGGACACCAAGGTGAGCACACGTATACAGGGCGCACCAGATGCGACGCCAATGCATCAAGGGCACCACCATCAGTGGCACTGCCGTGTGCAGATGTGTTGATGCGCGGTATGCTCACAGTAGCAGGCCGGTACGACTACCATGCACGGCCATGCAACACGACGTGGCCAAGAAAGCGTTTACCGGTACACTAACAGCACCACGTGGTGTCGATGCTCGGCGACCACGCATATGGCACATGCCTGCGCAGGCCCAGCACAGTCAAAAGCCACACGCAGCCAATAACCGAGTCATGGCACCTGCACCTTGGTCACGCCCAGCACGCCAGTCAATCCTCCTGGTTCACGAGGAGCAAAACTACCGCGCGAAAGTACCTCTGCCCTGGCAGGGGCAAACAGAGTATGGTACGCCATACTTGGCAGCCGCGAGTAAGGATTCCTCACGTACCTCCCACTCGCCGGCGTGCCCCCTGGCCCCTGTCAATGTCACCCAATGTGACGCACACCACACGCCGCACCGTCAACCCCTTGTGCCGTGCTCACGGACCTGCAGCCCAAACACGGGCCGGCAGACGGGTTCAATGGCACAGGCAGAGGCACCACGACTAGACAGGCAAGGCAGGCTCAAACAGTAACTGCCTAAACCGAGGCAGCATGCCGCTGCTGCCCAGGTCGATGCGTGAAGCCCAAAATAACAATTCAAAGGGCACGGCTCCTCTGCACACGGGAGCGGAAACCGTAGAACAAGTGTGTGAACCCTAACCAGTAGGTATGCCCACACCAAGGTGTAACGAACAAGGCCCAATGAAGGGGCGTAATATGCCAAGGCAACCAGTCAAAACTTGCCGGGTCACCTTTGCAGGGTGAACTACACGCACCCCAATGCCGCACCGGCGGCCTCAAGGCCCTCAACAACACCCCCCAAAATAAACCCATGGCCCCGTACCCATGCACTCCTGTCGTACATCACGCTGCGGCGGTCACGAAGACGCAAGTCTAGCAGCAAGCAGCACTCACAGCGGGGTGGGTCCACACGCCCCCCGCATGTGGCATACATCATCTCACCCTGTGGGTCGAGCGTTCGATCAAGGTACCACCTCCCAGAGGTCCACAACGTGCCAACCGCTACACAAACGGTTGCACGCGGGTGCGCAAGCTTCCAAGCTATGCATGGTCCGCACTCCTGTAGCTTCGTTTGCCGCTGCAAAGCCGCTGTTCAATGGGATCACATGCGGCACCTGACAGCACGCTCCTGTTTGCACTGTGTTGTATTTCAGTAGCTATTACGGCCCACAAACCTACCCAGGTCGAAAGGTCACAGGTGACTATGTTGCCTCTCTTATGTCGCTGTGCTCCATGAAACTATTCGAAGCAGCACGCTGCAGCGTCTTGAGGCTGCACGCGCTGCGCCACAATGGTGCTGCTGCGCCTAGTTGGTGCTGTTGACGGGGGCAGGCTTGAAGTAAGCGTACAGGCGGGGCGCCTGGATGTCGTAGTACGCAAACACCGTGTCCAGGGCCAAGGCGTAACAGGTGGCGTTGGTGGCGGTAGCGTTGCCAAACTCGTTTTGCAGCAGGTTGCACGAGGGCACGCCGCCAAAGGTGAACACGCGGCCGTTGTAGTAGGCCATATCGGACCTGGGACCGGAAAAGAGGAGTAGGATGCGGCAGGGGCAGGACACGAGTCAGGCGCGCAGCAGGCTGGTACCTATCCGGCCAGGTCGGACATGGCTCGCAGTGGTGAGGGTCATATTGCTGATCAGAGACAGTTGCAACATGCTTGAGCAGGAAAGTAGATGGGCCAGTGTCCTTAGAAGTGGAGTGGAGGCGCAGCGCGGCTCACCTGAAGCGCGCCTCGGGCAGGGGGCCCTTCTGCACCCATACGTTGTCCTGCGGCAGGGCAACGGGCAGGTTGGAGCAACGGCGAGTGCGTCAGCGTCAAGTCCATGCATGCGCTTCTGTCGCAGGCCAAACCCGGATTGGCGACCCCCGCCGAAGCACAGCAACAGAGCTCCAAAGGCAATAAGTTGACTCACCTCCACAATGTACTCCTCCACGTCGAACATGGCCATCTCGTTCTGCGTGCCGTTGCCGCGCTCGCCGCCCGCAACGATGATGCGGCCGCCGGGGATGACTTCGATGCCGAAGTCGCCGCGGGCGAAGTTCATGGAGGCGCGGCGCGACCAGCGCTTGGTGGCGGGGTCGAACGCCTGGCGATCGGCAAACCGTGACGCTTTAGTGGTACGGGCACGTACGGCATGGTGGTTAGGACAGCGTGCGAGTAGTGGAAGCGCTGGCAATGTGCTCGCACCACTGCGCCTGTAACTGTACAGGTTGGCCGCTCTATAGCACTGGTTTGCAATGGCATCAACCAGCGCAGCGCCGCACCGCGCTGGCAGGGCGCGGACGAGGGGGCGATGGTCGGGTACAGGGGCACGCCTGGAAAGAGGGCGGCCTGGTGCGAACGTGCGCGCACCTCGACAGAGTCCAGGAACTTGTAGCAGGTCCACAGCGGCGCGCAGTCGCCCGTGGCAGGGCCGATGTACTCGGTGCCGCCCACCGCGTAGATGAGGCCGTTCACCTCGGCGGCGCGGCAGTCGCCCCTGTAGGTTGCGTGGGTAAGATCGCCAGCAGCGTCGGATACACGTACGGCGTGCGGTGGGGGGGCTTGCACATGTCAAGCATCGGCATGTGGAGGAAGACTAAACAAACGACGAGGGACAGCCGCGGCGTGGGCACAGCGCTACCTGCCACCAAGAAGCTTGCTGTTACCCGGCCGCGCCCGCCATGCTAGGAAAGAGATCGTAAGGGGTGTCGCGTTAGCGACACCGTGACAGGACTGCCCTCGCTACCCGGGTCTAAGAAAGGTGCTGCTGTCCGTCAGGGACGTGCGAGGAAAGCGGCAGACTTGCGGATACGCTCTCACCTGTCCTCGATGAGGTTGCTGCTCTCGGGCAGCAGGGTCCACTTGCCGGTGGCGGGGTCGTACTCCTCCACGCTGCCCAGCGAGTGGTAGATCTCGTTGTAGCCGCCGAACACGTACACCTGTGGCACATACAGGGCATCGCCGTCCTGCTTACCGGCCTGTCGCACAACAAACCTGCTCTATAGCGACAGTTGGAACAGTAGCTAGCATCAGCTCAAGGCAACGGAGTGCCGGCTAAGGGGTGCGGGTGTGCCATCTGTGACATAGGGTCAGGTGCTCGATGTCAGGTACACACGAATGCTTAGGAGTCGCATCCCCAGGGCCCTTCGGCACGAGCCTTTAAAAGCTCCGCCCTCCCGCACACTAGTTAATACACTGCATTATTCGTCCTTATGGCCCCCTGGCTCTCCAGAACCGCCCCACTTGGGGTCTGTAACTGTGACTTTTCCCACGCGGCCCTAGCGCATGCAGCTCCCGTCTCCTCAGCCCGCGCCGCACCTTGCCGTTTGCGGCGGCGCCGCATGCATCGAAGCGCGGCACGTTGAGCGGCTCCGTGAGGGTCCACGTCTTGGCGACGGTGTCGTACACCAGCACACTGCACCAAGGCATCAAGAAGCACGGGTCAGCACGTGGGACATGCGAGCAGGCACAGTTGCAACGCCACTGCCTAGAATGCAGGTGTGGTAGCTGCGCGAACTGCGCAGGAAAGTGTGCATACAACACAAGCGAACATCAGAGCGAGGGCCCCTGCGCCCGGCCAGGGCGCATGCACATCGGGGTAAGCGGGGCACCGGCCCGCGCCATGCCCCCGCACTTGCCACAGGTGCAGCTACGCGTCCAGCGCCTCGATGTCGAGTCCGGCTTCCTAAACAGGGGCCAGCACCAGAACCAGCACCGCACAACCGCACCGCACCACCAACTCACGTGTTGAGGGGCAGGGCGTCGTAGCTGGACGAGTCGGCCCCGCCCATGACGTAGATCTTGCTGTCCAGCATGGCGTAGGCAAACCGCTGCCTGTTTCGCGGAACAAGCGCCACCAGCGTGTCAGGACGAAATATTGCAGGCACAAAGCATTAAACAATGGTGCGTAGGCCGTGCGTTGTCTGAGGCGCGTGACAGTTATGAGGGCATCACGACCGAGCCAGCAGCGAGTGCTCCCAGCCGTCCCAGACCGCTTTCACGCCGTTCGCAGGTCAGCAAGCAGCCTCGCAGGCCCTGCACCCCACCGGTATCGCCGACCCACATTCGTCTCCGAAACACTGGCCTTACATAAAACCCTGATCATGCACAGTACGGAAGCCCGCCGCTCGCCACCCCCACCTCGGCAGCTCCACCCCGTTGGCCTCCATGCGGGGCAGCTCCTCGCTGAGCCCCGTGTTCATGTCGTACCGCACGATGGAGCTGAGCACGACGCCATTCTCAGTGGTCGGGTCGGGGGTCAGGCCGCCCACCAGGTAGGCGGAGTTGGCGCTGGACAGGACCTGCGGGAGGGACACACCAAAGGGGCATGGCCTGAGCTACGGTAACTTGTCCGGCAGGGCCACTGAGCGCAGCGAATGGGGAGGCACCGCACAGCGGTACAAGCGAATCGGCGCATGCGGCACTGCTTTCTATCTTGCCTCGAATGCGCGCGTGGTTGAGGGGCTGTGCAAAGAGGGGTAATTTGGGTATGTGCATGTTGGGCCGTTTGTGGTATAGGGCAGAGCTGACAAACACTTACTCAACTGGGTCAAAGTACTATTTATGCAGTTGCCGGAATGCGGAAGCTATGTACACAGCTGCCGGAAGGCGGAAGCAGTGTACACTGCTTATCTGCGTTCACAGCGCATCGCGTGCTGTCTGTAGGCCGACGTAGGTGTGGGCGCCGTCGTGTCAGCGTGCTTGATGCTGTCACACGCACGTACATTTGTCAATGTGGGCCAGGCGTACGCAGGCCAATGGGTGCGAGATAAAGTCATGGGATCGCCGCAACCTCGTGCTTTGCTCAGCACGTGTCCTCGCTGGCGGGCTGATGGGCTGTGAGCCATCAATGACATGGGGCAATGGGCCCGGATGGCAGTCAGAAGAGCCAGTCATGGCTGCCGTAAACCATGCAAGACGGTACAACCTGTCCGCATGTCAAGCGCTGCTACTTGGCGTTTGCTGACACTGCTGTCTCCTCCACATCATGCCCATACACCCCGCACCTTCACGTTTGAACGCCGACATCATGCAACCATACGTTTTGCAACATCGCTCGTCTCCTGAGCAAGGCCTCACTTGCCTTCGGAACATGTGCACGGTCGCCCCTGTAAGACGCCAACCTCCTGCCTGGGCCCCACACGCACCACAAACCAGCGCCACGCCGGACCCCTAGCCTCACCCCGTGGTCGCTGCGGGGATGCATCATGGGGGTAGTCAGCGACCAGTAGCCTAGGCCAGTTCCCAAGGCGAACATGGTGTAGCCTGCGAGGATAGGGTGCAACAGCAGAGACCAGTCAGGGCCAGGGGGTGAGAGGTCTCGGAGGGGCCGAACGTGGACGCTAACGCTTAGGCTGCATTTGTCAGTAGCTGGGAACTGCGAAGGCAATATACAGCTACTATTCGCATAGCTGCTGTGCATCGAGCACGCCGTGTCGCTGCTGTCGAGGTTACCTGTTGGCACATCGCGGGGAGAGCTCACGAGGGTGCCAACGCGGTCTGCCTTGTCCCTCAGCTGAAGCGCCTCATGAGTTGCCCAGCTGCCCAAGATTAGAGACACGATAGCGATCACCGTTGTCAGGCCAATCCACAGGAAGGCGCCGGCGCCAAGGCGCGACCTTGCTGGCGCAGTGGTAAGAGGCGCCGACGACTTGTGGGGCTCGCCCCCCATCTCCAAAGTGGTAAACCCATCCTTCTGACCACCGTTTATGCAGTCCGACATTGTGAGCGTCGCGGGCCAAACGGGGCGCTCTCAGGCGGCTCTTTGGTATCGAAAAGTTGTTTCGGTGTAGTCACCAAGGGCCTCCTATATGGTCAGATACAAGGGGTTAAATATTAGCAAGTTGTGCTTTTTACACGCCATGCGTGCGCTTTATCCGACGGCATTTGTCGTCGCGCCGCCCGTAGGCGCGCATGCATGGAGTGTGTCATCGCATGGCCTACCACCACGGCTTGGTGAACTTCATCACAACATAAGCTCTTCTACCCTGTCAGCATGTGCCGCGCTGGCATCGCGGGAATCCGGAAAACCCCCCTGAAACCCCCCATTCGCGGACTCCCTTGCTTGGTTTTCATGGAACATGCCTGCGGTAAGGCTGGTCTCAACGCCCAAGAGACGCGAACGTGCAGCCCCCCTTGTCGAATCCAGCCTTCAATCCAGCAGAGCTCAGAGCTTCAGCTCCAGCAGGATCCAGAGTCAGAGCTTTCCTTCCGCCCACCGCCCGCCCCGTTTACCCGCCTCCCAGTGCCCAGTTTCCTCGCGTGAACTCACCGCAGACTGCCACATACGCTGTACAGCCAACATCATTGCCAATTTGCCATATCTTGATGGTCATTGGGCCAGTCAGCTGGGGTCAAGTGGGGTACGTCCGACCCTCGCAAGCGTGGAAGCAGGAGAGCAAGCAGTGTGGAAGCCCAGGGAAGCCAGGGGTGGAAGCGTGCGTTAGAGCGCAAGCAGCATGCAGGATTACGCCATGTACCAGGGAGACACATGCAATAAACTCAGCAACTCCGTACAGAGGCATACGCGTATATCTGGGAAGGTAGCACCGCCAACCTAACTGGGTGCACTGGGTGCACCTAACTGGGGCGGCCATCGCCTTCAG
>QAXN01001062.1:0-18634 GCA_004335795.1 Chlamydomonas sp. 3222
AGGCGAGGGCACGGCTTGCAGCGTGCAGCCCACTGGGAGCGGCGACCGCAGCAGGACATGCTGGCTGCTCGCCCAAGTGACCGGCTGATCGTGATGGCTGATCGTGATGTCCCAGACTGTCTGTCCGGGACAGTTGAGGTGGTATCTGCCTTTTGCGGCACGGCCGCTGAGATGGCCTTGTGCCCACATCGTTAGCCCTGCTGGGCTCGTTTAACTCGCTGGGGCGGCCCATGCACCCTACCGGTAATTACACACGTCTCCAGCCCCTCTGTCATTTTCCGCTTTTTGTCTCTGCCCATGCAGGTTGATGCCAGCAAGATGGAGGTGTTTGTGGACCACTTCATTGGCGCGCTGGGCCTGGAGTCCAGCTACAGCGTGCTGCTGCTCAACCCCACGTGGCACGTGGAGGAGCCGGTGTATGGGTACCGCATGGGGGTCAGCTCGGAGGAGCTGCAGCTGGTCAAGGGGCAGCAGGACCGCCTGCGGGCCACCATCGTAGGTCCGGGGAGCGAGAGGGGTGGTGGGGACTAGGGTGGGGGTTGGCAGTGTCGGGTGCACAGGGGAGGGCAACGCGTTTCCGCTGGCG
Organism: Chlamydomonas sp. 3222; assembly: GCA_004335795.1. Classification (NCBI taxonomy): domain Eukaryota; kingdom Viridiplantae; phylum Chlorophyta; class Chlorophyceae; order Chlamydomonadales; family Chlamydomonadaceae; genus Chlamydomonas; species Chlamydomonas sp. 3222. Next base: position 587 of record QAXN01001062.1, read on the forward strand.
TATGTGCCCGCGCTGGATTTAGGGGCAGGCCATCGCAGGCCCCAGGCGTACTGTGGCTGCATGAGGGCCCGTTAGATGCGGTGTTACGGATAGCAGGCTACCCATTCCAAGATCTGACGGTGCACGCCTGGTTGCCAGCAGGTAAGATGCAAAGACCTGCATACGCGCACTCCTCAGCACGCAGCCTAAATGTAAATGATTGTCCGTGGCATTTCCCTTGTCCTCGGCAGACGGCCCATCGCGACCCTGAGCCCGTGCTGCCCCCGCACCACCGGGCTGCCAACTGGAACAGCCAGCCCTCCTGGATGGGCAGCGGCCAGGTGGGCTCCAAGTTCGGGGAGAAGGACGCCTCTTTCGACAGGTGGGGCGGGGGAAGGGGGAGGGGGCAGCATGGAGCAGGTCGAGGGGGAGGGGACACTGCTGCAGTTACGGACAGAGCTGATCGGAGGGAGGTGGGTTTCCTGTTGGTGCGTGTCCGGTGCACTGTGGACCTTAACAATTGTGTTTTGACGCTCTCGGATGTGCTGATTTTCAGGCAGTCGCACAAGTAGCGCTGGTTGCTGCTCTACTCATGTCACTAATACTGCTGGGCAAGCTTGACATCCAGCATCTGCTGCGTGCACTGTACCAAACCCTGGAGACGGACACCCCAGTATTGACCCTGCCGCTTCACGTGCATTGCGTTTTACCCTCAGCGAGATGTGGGTCAAGACGGTGGAGGCGTACCTCAAGGCCGAAGAGGCGCAGCGGCGGGTGCTGCTGCAGGCGGCGGGCAAGGAGCGTGGCGCGGCGGCGGTGGTGCACATGACGCGGCTGCTGGCGCGGCCCAACTGTGCCATGGGCGCCATCCTTCGCACAGACCTGTTGGCGTCCTGGGAGGTGGCGGCAGGTGCGGGTGTGGGGAGCGCACAGCGCCCAGACGCGCTGTACGTGATCGTGTTGTGGTACCAGTGGGGAGCGCAGATGTGGGTGGTGCAGCCACGGCCCAGGCGGCCTTGCTGCACCCGGGCCGGGCGGAGGCGTCGACATCGCTCTGCGGCTCCTGCTCGTCCTGGCCTACGTGTCCATCCGTACCCGCACCTGGCATTACGGCTGTAGCCAAACTTCACTGCGCCTCCGTACTCTTGAATGACCTGTGTTCCTCTTTCTCCCTCCCACCTGCAGAGATGCTGCACAGTCAGTTCCACACGCTGCACCCCGCGTGTGACTGCCTCGTGAACACGTGGGTGGGCACGAAGGGGCGCTGGGCGCTGCTGGACCTGACGGCGGGCGGCAAGGACTGGGGGCCGGCGCTGGGCGGCGACGGTACCGTGCACCATCACACCCTGCCGCACGTGCACGACATGTTCGGGGAGCTGAAGAAGATGAAAGACGGTGGGTGTCGCGGCAGGAGGCAGGGTTGGGAGCGGGTTGATAGTGGTGGCAGGGGCCCGAGGACGTGTATTTGTTGCATCGGCGGGGGACGTGCTGCATGACGTCCTGCACCAAGGAATTAGAGCGTGGAAGTGTGAGTCCGCAAGGTCCATGCTTTGCGCATACGGTGCAAGGGCGCTACGCGTGCAGGACTTGACCGCTCGCGTTTCTGACATGCAAGAGCCAGTGTTGTTCATTAGGACAATCAACAAGCGAATCCACTCCATGACACCATGTGCTGCCCTGGCCGTTCCGCTGCTTGTGCAGACATGCGCGTGGAGTCTGCCCGTGAGGTGGGCAGCTCGGAGCAGCAGCTGCAGGAGTCGCTGGCGCAGGCCCGGTCCTCGCGGCTGCCGTCGGTAGCCAACCGCCACCACCACGCCTTCATGCTCAAGGTGCGTGGGACAGCCAGGGCAACGCACCTAGCGTACCGGAAAGCCGGGCTGCTTTTACTCAGGCCTTCGGCTGTTTACCCCTTGCATCTCTCTGATTCCCATGCCCTCCCCTACATCGCCCCAAAAATTCACGGCCATGTATCAACGGCTTGTCAACTCCTTACACCATGCTCTCTTGCTGTTTGCGTGTATTACACGTGGGCCCACAGAAGCAGGCCATGCGGCGCATGGCTGCCGCCCAGGCCGCTGCCCCCGGGGCCGACCTCGACAAGCAGCGCCAGGCGGACGAGGAGGAGGAGCGCGCGTGGCGGCGGCAGCACCAGGTTGTGCTGCTGCAGGCGGAGCTGGACCTGCTGGAGGAGTGGGCCATGCGCTTCTGCGCCAACAGGGTAGGTGTGGGTGTGGGTGTCTGCGTTTTCCTGGTGCCGGGGCAGCCGTGACGACCTCGCAGAGCGGAACCAGGATCGGAGGATGCGGACGCTGGTGTGGGTCGTACAGCCATGACCCTTGAGCCATGGCGACAACCGACCGGGCCGCCAACCTCAGGCTGCGGATTGTCTGAAGGTCAGCGTCTGAAGGTCAGCGCAGCGTCACCTGCGTCACCTCCACACTGCACGTCACAAGGTTTCCACGGCGCTCTTGTGCTGCGCCCTGCTTCTCTCCGCATCAGCCCCCCGCGCTCTCTCCCAGCCCCACCCCGCTGCCCTCAGGCCGAGCCGCCCAAGACGTGCTCGCTTGCTGCTTACCTGTTCACCTTCGATACGCTCCCCCCCACGCCACTCAACACACAGACCGACCCGCATAGTGCTCTATGGCTGCTTACCTTGTTATCACAGCCTCCGGCGCCACCCAACAGGCAGGTCAACCCGCCCCAAATGTACTCCCTGGTTGCTTACGTTACCTTCTTCTACGCACTGCGCACCATTCTACACCCAGGCCGACCCACCCAAGACGTGTGGCACCTGGAAGGATGAGGTGACCGCCCTTCGCAGCACGCTTGCCAAGCTGCACGGGGCGGCGGGAGCGGAGGTGACGTACGAGCTGTTCAGGGACCACAAGTGGGACATCTTCGGGCTGGAGAGCGAGGACATCCTGGACGTGAGTGCGGGCCAAGGGTGCAAACAGACCAGGACGAAGGGCCTAGGAGACGCTAGAAAGCCGTGGTGAATCGGTGTGCATGGACCTGCCTTCGTTCGCCACAAGGTGCTGGTGACGTATGCTGTCCGTGACGTCGCCGATTGCGCACAGGAACACCCCGACATGTTGGACGAGATGGAGCTGGCCCAGCACACGCTGCTGGGGGAGCTGGCCGGCCTCATCTCCCGCGCCATCCGCCACGTCATCGCGCCACCAACCGCCAGCTGGGCAGCCCGCCGTACGTCAGCCGGCAACGGCCCCGCCACACCGCTGCCGGCGCCGCCGAATGGCGGCAGCGATGTCGCGCACCCCCCGGCGCCGGGCATTGCCTTCTCGGCGTCGTCGCACGCGGCGGGGCATCACGCGCACGGCTCGGGGCCAAGGCACACTACGGCTGCGCCTTTCGCGTACCATGTGAGCACGCATGCCTAGGAACTGCTTGGGCACAGCGCTTGCTAAGTGGCCCTTCTTACATTGTAAAGCCTATGTATGGGGGCCTGAAGCTTGGGACAGCTACGCAATGCGCGCAGCTCCCAGCAAGTTTACACACGTACCCATGAATAAGCGCCCCACTCCCCTGCCTCACTGCACCTCAAGCCCATGCGTTACCTCCCTGAAGCTCCGTAGAGGCCCTCATCTATGCCGGATGGAAGAGGACCACCCTCCCATGCCTCCTGACCCTCCCTTGCATAGCGGACGCGGTACGGAAATGGCATGCATTGAATCCCTGACAAGCCTGGCCTGATCCTCCTCGTGTGTGCGTGCACCCCGCGCGCGCCCCCTTAACCCACGCCCCAGGTGGAGTTCCACGTGCACGTCATCAGCGACATGAGCCGCGCCACGCAGAACAACAACGGCGACGGCACGCTGCGGCTGCCCTTCGACCTCCAAGCCTACCAGCACGCGGTGGAGTCGCTCAAGATGAACAGCCAGGTGGGCGGCGGGCGCGCGGACGCGTGAACGTTGTGTAGCTGTGCCTGGACAGCCGTGCGACGCCACTGCCCCTTCTCCCTTCCTTCCTATCGGCTTGGTAGACACGCAGCGTACGCGAGAACAGATATGCGCTTACTGAAAAGTAAACCTTCAGGGCCTCCCCTGTCCCAGGTGGGTATCGTAACAGCCTTGTACATCTCTTCTTCCTCGCCCGTCTTCCTCCCCGCAGACGTTCAAGTTCAACGTACGCTGGCTCAACCTTCACGACGAGCCTGCGCTGGCGTCGGGCATGGCGGCCGCCACCCGCACCACGCTGCAGGAGATCCCCTCCACCGAGGACTTCTTTGACGGTGAGCCGAGCCCGGTCGGGGGGCGGGGCCTGCTGTCCTGCTGCTGGTGGTGGTGTGCTTGTGACGGCCGTGGAGTAGGGTTCCGCACGGGCGAGGACACAGGCACGTGCTGAGGCACAAAGGTACACTTACGGTAGCAGTCACAGCTACAGTGAGTGGTCGTCGTTTGGGAGTATTATCACAAAGCTTACCCAAGGAACGGATGAGTTTCAAGCAATGCACGTTTCCGCAGTACCCTTGGCCGCCCTCCCGCTACGCAGATGCTTGATTGTACCCCCGTCCCTGCCCCCTGCCCCCCGTCCGCGGTATCCTGCAGCAGAGATGGAGCGTGTGTACGTGGACAGCCGCGAGCTGGCCGCCACGCTGCGCCGCCAGTTCCCGCCCACCAAGCGCCAGCTGCAGCGCGAGGAGATGGCGGGGCGGCAGCACCACGTGGCGCTGACGGTGGGGCTGCAGGGTGGGGTTGTGGGTGTGCCGTTTTGGAAGGCATGGGGTAGACTGGTATGCATAGAATATGTAGGCCGCGGGGGCGGGTTTGGCAGGCGTTAGCATGAGGCCGTTCGGCAGGTTGTGGAGCGGGGCTGCTGCAGGCCGCAGGGCCTGGGATTCATTTGAGAGTTATTGCTCGTGCTGGTAAGAACTGTGAAGATGAAGCCCGCAATCGCAGAGTCAACGGTGTTACGCCACAGTTGCACACCTTCGGCCTGCGTCATTCCTCGGTAACCCGCGGTATAAGCGTACGATACCGCCGTTGCCTTTCCCCTCCATCGGCCCCCGCAGTGGGTCATTTTTGTATCGCGACACATGGAGCATTTCAGCTTCGGTGTGTTAAGAGTATCGTCTTTGCCCCCCGCAGGTTCCCCACCGCGACGTGTTTGTGTTCGTGCTGCAGCTGGAGCGCGACACTGCCGTGCTGCTGGACGAGCACTACAACGCCCGCGCGCTGGAGGACATGGTGCTGGTGGTGGCCAACAGCGCACGGAGGTGGGGGCCGAGGGATGAGCGCCCCTTAGCGTTGTGCCGTGTGTGTACGACAAGGCTGACGCCTCAAGACGGCCGACAGCGCACGCACGACAGGGGCAGGCTGCAAACTTGTGGGTGTTTTGCTGATTGGGTGTGGCATTGGTGGTGGCTATCAGCGTCTGCAACTTGGAACATACTCAGGATGCGCCGTTGGCGCCATACGCACCGGTATCCGACATCATGTCGCCTTCTGCTCACACCAGGAGCGCAGGCATCTGCGGCGCACTATATCAAATCCTGACAAGCGCACCGGATCCACAGCTGTACTCCGTTCCCGTATCTCACATTGCTGTTGGACCCCAGCGGTATGACGTCCTGCGCTGCGTGCTTCGTACCGCCATCCACATCCACAGCCGCATCCCACCAACACCCCCTTGTCCCATGTGCCCCAGGGACGATCTCCCCACTGGAGGCGCGTCCTGCCACAAACCCTGATGTACCATTTCGAAGTTCATGTGTCCCTGTCGCCGTCCCTGTGCTGCCGTCCCAGCGACGAGCACTTGGATGTGCGGCACAGACGCAAGACGCCCTTAGCAATACTCGTACCCGCATGCCACCCACGTTGGCCGCCCCCCTGCTTCCCCAGGGACGAGCACCCCACGGGCATGATGTGCGGCGGCACGCTGGTGGCCCGGCCCATCAGCCCGCTCAAGGAGGCGCTGGCCGCAACGCTGCGACACCTGGGGGGCGTGCTGCCGCCGCACCTGGGGTACAACCCGCGTGCGCACCAGGTGGGCAGGGACGTCAGGAGCAGAGAAGGGGTTCAGCGCGATGGGACCAGCAGGCTCAACTCCGCGGGCGGGACTGACGGAGCTTGGCGCTTTCTCGCTGCATGGGGCTTAAGGCTGACGGAGCTTGGCGCTTTCTGGCTGCATGGGCCTTGGGGCTGACAGGCAGTTGGCATGAGGCGGCTCGCGCCGGGTGCCAGCGTTGGTGTCGTGATGTGGGTCCTAGGTACCTGTCCCGAAGTGGAAGGCTCTTAGGGCATTCCAAACGAGGGCATCGGCGCACTTGTGCTCGGAGCAGGGCTGGCGCAGACTGCTTGCTGACCATGTGCACCACGCCTCCCGTTCGCCCCTGCTTCATGCAGGTCACGCACGACTGGCTGTGGAGCGTGGGCGCCCACCCGCTGTCCTTCACGTCAACAGGTGGGTGGGGACCGCGGCATTCGAGCGGTGCGGAAGGGAAACTAGATAACAGGGCTAGCCAGAGACACAAGGGGCAGTTTCGGAAATGGAGGGTGACCAAGGATGCGTGTCCCAGTCCTGGCCCGGCTTGCCTTACGACCTCATCACTGCTGCTCGCAGTCGTACCGTCGCCAGCGTCTACGCACCAGGCGGGCTGGGGACGACCACTTGTCGCTATGTGCTCGCGCCTTACAACGAATCACTCGCCATTACCTTAGTCCCTGATCACTGGCTCGATCGTTGCCCTCTCCCGCAGGTGCCGCCAACCACTGAGCGGCAAGGTTCGCTGTCTCCTTTTCATTTGCTCCCCTCGTACACCACCGCCGCCCGCTCCCGCAGGTGCCGCCTACACCACCATGCAGCGTGACGCGCTGGCGCGCTCCTACCTGCTGGACGCGCTGGACACTAGCGTGGAGGCGGTCAACAGCGCCATAGCCATGCTCATTCGCGCAACGCCCTCGGCAAAGCTGTACCAGCACATCAAGGTAGGGGAAGCGCGCCAGGAGCGGGGTACGGCAACCTGGCAGTAGGTGGCTGGACAGCGGGAGCTGGAGGATGGTGGGGCGCTGGCTGTGTTTAAGTCGTCTGCCTGGTGTTCGGCCTGCGGCTCCCGAGGGAGTTACCTCGTACCTGTCCTTACTTTCAACCACCACCATCTGTGATTTGTCAGCCTCGCATGCGTGCGCGCTTGCTCCGCGGTCGGCAGGCCCCTTTATGGGTACCTGGCACCCCTTCGTGCCTTGCGTCACTCCGGTGCACGCCCGGTCCCTCCAACAGGGCCGTCAGAGCAACGCACGCGACATGCTGCGGAAGTTCAGCGACGTGGTCGGCGTGTGGCGGGCAGCCGTGTCCATGGCGTACAGGTAGGGAGGGGCATGGGCACTTGCCATGCGACGTACGGTACTAACGGTACAGCTCGCGGAGGGGTGGACTGGACTTCGGCAATTGCACTGCAGCACGCGCCCCCCCCGCGCCCCCGCATTGATTCAGAACTATTGAGACTCCACAGCGTTGTGGCAATGGATACCGGCCTGTGCGCCGGAGTGGCCCTGCCGGCGGATGCCAGGGCACGTTGTCCTGATGACCACGTGTGCAGTACACGATTACACCGTTTCCTCTACTGCCTCGCTGATTGCGGTGTGGTTGTGGGCCCCCTCCCCCATGCAGCCTGGACTACCACACCGCCATGGAGTACGTGCGCAGCCTGGAGGCGGACGTTAACCAGATGGCCATTCTGGCCCACACCGTAGCCAACATGGTGCGTGCGCAGCATACCGTAGTCGCATACAGCTGTCGTTTCCTATCGGCTCCGCTACCATGTGGTACTACCGCGCCATCCTTATGCATGCACATCGTCGCAACACCATCTCGTTGGTCGTTGGCCTGCGCAGGTGGAGCCCTCCGTGTGTTCCGGGCACGTGGTGGACCGCGTGGGGCTGCTGGTGCCCGTGACCTACCTGGGCAGCGCGCTGGTGACACTGGCGGCCCTGGCGTGGGCAGTCCTGCCCCGGCTGTTCGTCAAGAAGGCCAAGGCAAGCTGACCGAAGCTTGGGTGCTCAGAGTGTGACGGCACAGCTTTAGGAAACCCTTCGGGAGAAGAGGGGCTTGGGAGCAGCGCAAGGGGATCTGGGAGGCCAAGGAAGAGGGGATGGCGGAGCGTGGCATGGGAAGAGGGAGTGCAAGGCTGTCATGCAGCCGGCAGTGCATTGGGCGGTTCGGTTTCATGGCGGATAAGGGGTGCCAGGCGGGCAAGGGGTGTCGCGGATTTGGTGGCGGTGGGAGGTGTGGGCACTGGGGCGGGGCTAGGTACGGATCAACGGACGATGGATGTCGCAGTCAGCGCGGTGCTGCAGGATGCGGCCGTCTTGCTGCTCATTGGCCAAGCGGTACATGCGATGTGCGTGCTGAGTGTTGGTGTGCTGTGGTGGTGCGGGCGACACATCCTACAAGGCTACGACTGGCTGGGGATCGGTGCGATACGAAGTGCAAGGACTAGCCAGGCAGCTGCATATGAGGAAAGCGGTGTACTTGCTGACAGGGCGTTGCACTGTCCCGACTGGTGCTGCGTGCGGTGTGGGTGCACATTGGATTGGGAGGGCCTGGACATACTGGTCACCGTCGTTCAGCGTGTTCCAGTGGACGCATTGGTGGTACTGGTGACGCTGGTGGCGACTCCTGTTCCTCGGGACACGTGCATTGTGACCACATCATGTACGGCCAGCCATGCGCCCAGATGTATGTTGGCACATGTATGTTGGTGCGCCCGCGCTCCTGGGAGCCCTAGAGCTGCTGTATGGGTGTGGGCGCGCGGATCCTGCCGTCCTGGTCACAACTGGCACGCTGTGTACACTGAGTGTCAACGAGGGCGGCTCTGGCACCGGGGGCGGCTCTGGGAACAGATAGAATTATTACAACGCGTGGCGTCTTGTGACCTCGGCGTAGTGGCAGACGCAGCGTGCACAGTCAGCTGAAGGCGTCAGCTGTGTACACAGGGCAGCTCAGCCCCACGATCTGCCCCACCAACGACCAATGCACACTCAGCCAGCCAGGTCCTCTCGGCAACGCTCTCACGCACAGCCTATCCTACGTTTCGAAGACTTACAGGATACGCAAAAGCAACCGGTCCATGCTCGGCTCTCCTCAGTCCCTGCAAGCAGGCAGGGACACTTTGATGTTGCGGGCCAAAGAATGAGGGCAATAGCCAACCAGAGAACGCGATGCCCAGCTAGGATTAGCCACAGTGCATCTGCGTTAAGCACCCGCCACACAAGCCATCAATGAATGCAGGTGCTACGACAGCGTCCCTTCAGGCCTGAACGATAATGCTGCTGCCCGCTGACGATACATGCATTCACCGGCAGCGCCCAACATAGACCCCAGGGTCGGGGACACCCCTGATCGACACGCACGAGGCACATTCTGGGCCTGGCCAAGCAAAATGCCACAACCTCTGCACCCCACGCCACGGCAACCAACGCCGCCACCACCACCATCACCACCACTGCCAACGCGATTGCTGCTGCAAGCAGGTACAACCTGGCAAAGGGGCAGTGTGCGCTCGGCAGTGACAACTAACCTCTGCATCCGCAACGCAACCAGGGAAGCACTTTGCGACCGCCTGGTGTCACACTCGGCACCCCCAACACTTCGCAGAGATACGTACTCCAGATGCTTTAACACTACAATACTCAACAATAAGGGGCCAGGTTGACAATAAAGCCGAGCTGTTCTCCGGTGCAATCTGGTGCAATTGAGGGCGGCCGTTTTTCCTGAGGAATCCTGTGTGCAATTTGTATGGACGTACCAGCAAGCCACACGCGAACAAACGATAGTGACGAGGTACGTGCAACGCAAAGCAAGGAACCGCAAGGAACAAGTAGATAGTGACAGGCACGCGTGCAGCGCAGACTGCTGAGGGCAACACGCACGAATGAGTGCACTTGTGATCGGACGCAGTGGTTGGACTGCGTCGACAGAATAACCAACCCAACAGGGCAGAATATATTCATCCGACACACGGCATGCGCCACAATCAGGTACATCTCCACACCTCCGACGCGGTTGAGGCTCGACACACGTCACACCTGCATCACCTACAGATGTGCAGCACTGCGACCACGGTACGGCAGCAGCTGCACGTCCCAACGAAGCGGCGCGCAATACAACAAAGTAGCCCATGAAGAGGCTTCACGCCAACGTTGGCTGCGTGTGCGACCAAATGGCGTCCATCAAGTGTCAGAGAACAGCGGTCCAGTACAGCGAATTAGGCAAGCTCCAGGCCTGACACGCATGCACAGCACCACGTGCGGGCCATGCCACACCGCCCAGGAGAGCCGGGGTTCTGACCCCGCCCGCCCTCCACGTACATCAACCAATCAGAATGAATCCCCAATACCAGCCAGTGTCCATCCATGACATCCCTCGCTGTGCTGAAATGCCTGCCCTGCGTTACCGCTGCTCCTGTCCGGCAACTGCCAAAGTAACATCCGTGGGGTGCATCTTCACTTCTGCACTCGGTGGCAACAACCTTAATACATAAGGTGCATGCCCTGCCCTTCGTGCGACCACCACCATTACGACCTTGAAGAGCCAGTCCGCAGCAGCCCTGCAAGCCCTGTGCAACGGACCACCAGGCAAGTGCGCTCTCCTTGACACACAGCAGCACTACCGGTAACCATCGCTCGCATGTGCGCGCCTACACGCACGCCGGCTTGGCGCTCACAATTAGGTACCGCGCATGCAACCGAAATGACGCCCAAGTAAGCATGGTGGCCCACAAGCTCGAACTCAATGCAGCTGCAATACAGGCAGCCGGATGAATGCGTCTCTGTGCCCGCGTACCGGTAACCTGAACGCCAGGGGCCAATCTGCCCGCGCTGAAGGCATGAACGAAATGCAGCCAGTGCCATCCCAAAGCAACGTCGCAGGCCACACAAACCTGCAACGGACGTCGCCGTCCTCATTGTTACGTGATAACCACGAGCGGAACAATCTCATGCCCCCTTGTCTACGTGCGTACAACACCACGCACGTGCCTGTCCGCCCCTGTCCGGGGACCGAGTGCCATGAAAGACGGCGCAACACCCACTTGCGTTGCGCTTTCCGCTGCGCAGCACGCTTGACACTTCAACATCTGTACAAGCACGACATATGCCGCCCAAACGCGACAAGTACAAGCGAGCTAACACGACCTCCACGTTGGCGCGATTCACGATTGCCGTACACGTGACGCCGCGACCAGACGCCTTCCGCACAGCGAGACTTACGTTGTCCAAAACCTAACGGTAGCTCAACCGCACAACCGTACATCCTACCTGTAACCAGCCATTCAGTGTGCAGTGCCGCAACCGCGGACGGACGTGCACTGGCAAGTGCAACAATCTGCTTGCAGTCTGTCCCCAAGGACCAGGGGCAGTACCATGCGCTCACGAGATCCCGTGTTCCCTACTCAACCACGCTGCGATAATCCAGAGAATGCGGGGAATATACGGATTAATAGGAGTTCCCATAGATAAGGACACGAATTACTGTTCTACTGTCTGGTCGCCCTAGCGGCGTCGTTTGGCCCTAGCCCATACCTGGGCCTCTGCACACCGCAACGGGGCGCGCCGCTGGGCCAGAACAATAGCGCCTAGAACAATAACGTACGACAGCCAAAGTTCATATCAGCCAGAATTTGTTGTGCAAACGGATCACAAGTACCTATGAAGCCACGGCTGGCCATACGACTGGATGCCTGGCCGCTACGTTACAACTCTCCGTACGCAACGGCCTGAACCAGGAACGACTACGCGCATGGAAACGGCTGACTGGTATGCCCTCGCTCACTTCCGCGTCCTGGTCGTTTCGCTGCGCGGCATGCAGCCCCTGCAGCAGTAGCGAGCGGCCACAGTCGCATAGGGGACAGTGCGCATCAGTCCCAGGCAGCCGCCGCAGCGGCGTCGCATATCTCACACAAGTCGTCAAAAACCTCCTCCTCCCACATGCGCTTCAGGGACAGCGGCCCACTGGTGTGCCAATGCGCGCTGGCCTGGTGCGGCACTTGCGCACGCGGCTCCATGGCAAGAGCAACGGCGCTGTTGGGCGCCGCTGCCGTACCCACCGCCGCCACCGCCACCAGCGGCGCCGCTGCCGTCCCCGTTCCCAGAGACTCCAGGCGCACGCGCATGGAAGGCAGAAGGCTCAGGTCCTGCAGCTGCAGCTGCTGCAACTGCATGGCATCACGGCCGGTGTTGCTACTGCAGCAGCTGCTGCTGCCGGCCCTGGAGGCCAGGGGCCAGGGCTGCCGCTCCAGCTCGTCCAGCATGGCATCCAGCAGGTCGACGTCACGCTCCCCGAAACCAGGCAGTACGGTTGTCAGATCCTGAGCGTATGACATGGCGCCTCCTGCGCCGGTGTACGACTGCATGGCAACCCGCTGACCTGCACCGACCCGTGGGTCGCCCACCGGCCCCATCAGCAGCACGGGGTGCAGTGGCGCAGGTGCGGCCACCTGCACGGCAGGCACGGGGCCGCCAGCCAGAGCTGCTGCCGATGCCGGAGCGGCGGGCGGCGCTGCCCAGCTGGAGCTACGGCTGTGGCCAGGGGGCCAGCTGCCCCCGCCACCTAATACTGCCGCCGGTGGAAGAGCAGGCAGGAAGGGCGGGGCCTGCTGCTGCTGCTGCTTCAGCTGCACGGCGTTAGCTAGGTCCCATGCAGATGCAAGGGAGGAGCCGAGCCCTCCACCGGTGGCGCTGCTGTGGCGGGTCGCAGGTGGGCTACAGCCGGGCGAGCTAAAGCACGTCTTGGCGTCGGGATTGGGGCTGTTGCCGTTGGGGCTTTGGTCGCTGTAGCCGAAGGAGTAGGGCCGCGCGAAGCAAGGCATGGACGACATGGAGGGGAGAGAGCCCTCCAAGCCAATGGGCGCGGTGTGATGCCGGTAGTCGGCGGGGGAGCTAGTGTCGCTCGCACCGTGCCACGTCATGAGTTGGTTGGCCGTTAAGCCAGTTGGCGACCCGCCATTAAGCTGTACGGCAGAAGCATCCAGGTGAGGCCAGCCGAGTGGTTGCTGCAGCGGTGGTGCGGTTGCAGAAGGCAGAGGCTGCATGAAGGATGTTGAATAAGCCGCACGGGTCATGACGGGGTGGTGGTCTTGGCCGTTGTGACCGCTGCTGGCGGCGGGCTCGGCGCCGGGGTGCGGCAGCAGGATGGGCGGCAGCGGGTGGCCGGCCTCCGGCACGATGCGCGGCTGGGTGCCGGGCGCGGGCGGCGTGCGGGCCCAGTGCAGTACGGCGAGCGGCAGGTAGATGTACGACACGCGCTTCTTGGGGTCTGCGCAACCAAGCATTGTAAATAAAAAGGACTGCTGTTGGGCCTCGGGCTGGGGCTTGTGGTCAGGCCAAAAGCATGAGCTTGCGAGACAGGGTGCGCTGCATCTGCTAGTATGCACACTGTGCAAAGCCGTCAGTTGATTGCACATTTCCGCCGCCGCTCACCCGTGTGGTACTTGAGCGTGTGGGTAGCTGTGCGCGGGTCGTAGGCCACGATGGTTGCCGCGCGCCACAGGCCGTAACGCTTCTCCTGCGCCCCGCCCGCCGCGGCGCTCCTGCAGGGTAGCGCGGGCAGGGCGTCGTCTGCTCCATCCGCCTCCGCGTCCCACCACCACACGTTGCACTGTTTGCGGAGGAGCGCCTCGCCGCCCAGGGCCTCGCTGGCGGCACGCAGCCACGACTTGAATGGCACCTGCAGCCGGCCGAGGAGCGGCACAGGGAACGCAATGGCAGTTTGGAGCAGTCGCATCGTGCGGTGGCGCATGTGGAAAACCCTTGGTTAGGTTAGGTTTTACATAGGGGACCCCTTCCGGTCGGGGTGTCGTACCACACCCACCCACCCGAGAGGGCAATGGGACCGCTCTCCCCAAGCCCTGCTACTGCCCAGGCCTAGTCGCGGCTAGGGCAGCACACACCGAAGCCCTACGCACAGGCAGTAAATTTGCACGGCAGAGCAGAACAGCCATGGCAACCGGGCACGTAGCAGTCAGCACCGCCGAGGGCATTGAAGCATAGACTGCGGCCCCAGTGCATGTGGTACCTGCGCACTATCCCAGGTTTCGCCACTCTGCCACACACACGGACAAGTCAGTGAGTCAGCGCACATGCGTAGGGCAGGCATGGTATGTAAGTAGCATCAGTGAAGCGCACAGAAGGCGATTGTGCAATGCTTAAGCATGCTGCTCAAGCATAGGACCGTTGTACTGGACTCTGTTGTCCTGTATGCCAAGGAACGGATGGTGCAGCAGGCACGCTTTTCCACCCCTTGGGCATGCCCAAAGCTGCGAAGTCTCGCAGGCGCGACCCAGGATCCACTACCGCCCGAGTACGTGCCGCAGCCACATGCCGTGCGTCTGGGTGCAGTTGAGCATGCAAATGCCGCCGTCCATGCTCCATGGCCCCCAGCGTGCAGGACAGGTACCCTTCCTATTGCGGACTGCGCGGGGCGTGATCTCCTGGCATCTGGGGACAGGCCCTGAAGGGCATACAGCATATATGGTGCAGGAGCTCGATCTTCCGCACCGTGCAGTCTGCCCCCGGCTGCCGCACGGCCAACTGGTTCAAGGAACCCGCCTCAAGTCCCGCGTGCGCTGCCCAGTCCGCCAGCGAGGCCACGCGCCCGCCATCCGCCATGAGCTCGTCTGGCGGGCGGTGGGCGCATGCCGTACAGCCGCACGCCACCATGACGCTCTCCGCCGAGGCGCCAGTGCTGCCCAGCACGCGGCAGGAGCAGCTGGGGGCAGGTAGGGATGGAGAGAGGGAGGGATGAGGGGAGGGGCAGGAGGACACACGCGGGGAGGATTGGTTGCTGGGAGGGCGGGAGGACATCTTGCTGGTGCACAAAGTGACCTGAAGCTGCTTTGCCACCACCAGCGGCTGTAGAAGTCCAATGGCCACATGCAGTTGCATGTGCCGATGTGTGTGGCCATCGTGGCGCGTCCCTGTGTGTTGCCACGTGTCCGCGACGCACATAGGACAGATGGTGGAGAACGCTTCTGGTATGGTACATAACTGATGTACACCGTGTTTATGGCGATGCCAAGAAGTACATGTGTCAGCATGTGTCGCTGCGTTGAGGTCTACAGTGCCGGATGACACGGTGGCAGGGCTTCACAACCAGTTACAAGCGCACCCGCCGAGTGTAAGATCGATGCCTGCACAGCCAACATAGATAGCGCCGTCCAGGAGGCCAGCTACGACTGAAGTGCCGGTACCGGTTGTCGACATGTTGCGCAAGCACAAGCAAAGGCCTTAACCTCCTTGATACCTGCAAAGTAACATTCCCAAGCAAAAATTGATAATGCAGGAAAAGGTTTCTTCGCTTGGAATCGTATGCGCGTCGTTTCGGAGTCAAAAGCACGGCCAGGGCGAACACGGCGAGGCTGATAGCACTGGACGCGCTGCTCCCTGACCTTTAACCCAGCAAGGAGTTGCTGACATATGCAGCAGCGATGGCCTGAAGCAGCGACGATCGGCCAGCCACTCTCTCGAACTCGCCCTAGAACTGTTGCTACTTACATCTACACCTGCGTACTGCCAGCAACACGATCACCATGGACGATGAGCTGTTATGTAGGCACAGGCATCTTTCCGGGTATCTAGAGAGCAGCAATCAAACCCGTTGTTCGCAGTTCTGGGCCCCGCGATGTATTGCAATACGGTAAGAAAATAGGTCTTGCCATGCGAGAGCAGCGTCACAAGTATCCTTTGCAGTGGATTACCGGAGCAAGCACGTGAAAGAACGCCTTGCAGTGGACATAGTCGCACTGGTCAGCCTTCTGGTATCACTACAGCCAGCAACTACCGTTATCATAACGTATGTCGTAGAATTTAATATTGTTCCTGCACAGGGCAATGCAATCCAATGGGGTGCCACGCTGCTGGCGGTACCAACAGCGCACAACACTACAAACACACTGTTATTCAAAGCATCTCCAAGACCTCTATTCCTTGCTAAGGTCGTTCATAGAATCGCGGTTGGAGCCGGAGCGGTTGAGACGTCTAGTAACGAACTGCGGGCATGGTGATAAGACGTGCCGCAAGACTGGAATCAAGCTACGGACTGAGCTATATATGAACCGTTGGGGTGAACTGGCCGTACTTCTGCTTATTCAACGCCATTCCTGGCATCACGTCTTTCGAACATGTTTGTACGCCAATATTTAAGCTCGTACGTCCATATTTAAGCTCGTACTTCCCTGTGTTCGGCAGATCCGCCCGTCATATTCTGAGCCGGTGGACTACTTTCATCGGGAAGCAGCAAACTGTGCGTGACTATCGAGGTCATGGCTCACGTGCTGCGCAGCGGTAAGCTCGGCAGAACTCCAGCCCACCAGCAGGCTTTCCCCTTGCGCTTGCTGTGAGCTGGGCGGCTTTCCCCTCGCGCAGACTAACCCGACGTCCCGATCCTTGGCTTGGCCAGGCTCCCATACTCCGCCTCAAGTCTACGGTAAGCCGTTGCCGCTACCACCTCGGCCCTCGAACGCAACGTGAGCGCCACGAAGTGATTCACAGCAGCGGCCTACTCGCCCACATCTGGGGAACACCGTTCGCGTGACATTTGTTCCACCTTGTCCCGGTGTTCAACATGGCTAACCCACATACCGCAGGGGCCGGCACCCACCAGCATCACTCCAAAAGCTCTCACTACTCACCCCATCTCAAAGCGCTCTTAGTCTGTCCTCTCTTTAAGGTCTTGAGTTGCCTGTCACAATGGAGGGGTACGCATGTCTCTACTTATGAAGCTATCGAGGGAGCGCCATCGTCAGGGGAGAGGTCGTCCCTGGTCCTCGTAGCACGCCATGCATATGCACAACGCCTGACTGTCAACCCCCGACAGTCCTTTGCGCATAACGCCAAACAATCAACAGCACCTCTCAGCTGTCTTCTCGGCAGCTGGCACATAGCCATTTCGCTGCCCCCACCCCGCAGTCTCAAGCCTCAAGCGAAGAGTCTTGACTGTATCCAATCCGACCACCCCATACCCCATGCATGATGCCCCCCGCTCGCCCAGCTCGAGCGACATCGCATCTTCCGCACCCAAAAGTACAAAAACAAACAAGACGACAACACACCCAACGCTCCCAACCAATGAGCAGCGCGGCAGGATGCCGCTAACGTGCCAGTCATTTACCCCCGCTTCTCAAGCGATGACAGCCCCGACGTCCCGAGCTCCGCTCAGTTGGTCTCCATGGGCTGCCCCTCCGCCGCGGCGTCGGGTGCAGGGGGGGCCTCGGGTCCAGGGGAGGTCTCGCTGTCCATGGGCTCGGGGGACGCCTCTGAAGCCGCGTTGGCGGCGGCGGGCGGCGGCGAGGGCGGCGGCGGCGCTGGCCGCGACATGATGGGCTTGCACACGCGCTCGACTGCGAAGGAGGGAGGGAAGCAACAGCGGTGAGGAGCGGCGGTGAGACGGATGCCTGTTGTCAGGCGCCAACATGCAGGTCATGGGAGCAGGCCTTACTTGCACACGGATGCCCAATCCATCCCATGGCGACCAAATCTGCCATTGGCATGCCGCCGGGCGACACGCCCCCACTACTCACTTGTTTCCCGCTTCTTGTCGATGTCGGCTGTGAGGATGGCGGGCTCGTCGGACTTTGACAGCTGCCCCTGCAGCGCCAGCCGCTCGTCTGCACGGGGTGGTAAGGAGGCAAGGCGGTTGTGAGGATCCAGCGGTTGGCGGCTAACACAGGTGCAACAGCCGGGCATCTGTCGACTACCAAACGCAAAAACGGCTCACATTCATTGGCGTAATGCCCGTGATCATGAAGGCCAAAGGGCGGGAGGACATGAGGCACACAGCACTGCGGCAACAGGGGCACGTGCAAGGGAGGGGTCTGGAACGCCGTACGGTGGCGTTTGCACGCTGCCGTACAGCAAGGGACTCACTCAGCCACGACAGCGCCGCCTCGCACTCCTTGACCACGGTGGCGCGCTCCTCGGCAGGGATGTGCGCCAGCGAGGGCCGGTCGGAGCGGGCCAGGCCCAGGTAGTGCTCCGCGGCGGAGCGCAGGGCCGACACCGCGGGGCCCCGAGACTGGTCCTCCGCATACCTGTGGCAGCGGCAGGGCACCGTAATGTC
>QAXN01001064.1:0-21432 GCA_004335795.1 Chlamydomonas sp. 3222
TGCAGCGGCCATGAGGAGCGGTTGGGGTGGGGTCTGACGGAGGCGGATGTGGACACCCTCTTGCAGGTGGGTTTGGCGCGGTGTGTCCTAGTTACAGTCGTCGCCATTTTGCCGCAAATGCAGACTCAGGCTGTTTCGTTTGCCCTGGCGTTTGTGGGGCTTACGGTACGGTATGTAGCCTTACGACTTAAAGAGGCAGGCGCTTTACCATAATCAGCGAGCTTTCGCATGGCGAGCACCGGATCCGGGTGCTACCTTCATGCAACCATCCGCTCCTCGCCCCTTCCTAATCCTGCACAATTATCCAACCCGCCACGCCACCATTCCCCGCCCCTCTTCCTCCCCTCCGCTCCCCCGTCTCCCTCCCCAGTCCGCCGACACCAACGGCGACGGCGTGATCGACTACGGCGAGTTCCTGGCCTCCATGGTGCACCGAAGCAAGATGCAGCGGGAGGACCTGCTGGGAAAGGTGCGTGGGTTAACAAGCAAGAGGCATCGGGCGGACCTGCTGGGAAAGCTGCGTGGGTTAAGCAAGCGCACAAGCGGGAATGCATGCGCCAAGACGCAGGGAAAGCCTGCGCAGTGCTTGCAAACGGTTCGCCAGGGCCTGGCGTGGTGGGTCGCCCGCGACTGGGGAAGGCTATAGGCAGGAACGGGGCCTCACCCTGATGATCAAACTAAAATTTCAGACACCGGCACGTTGGTGTGCATGCGAGCACCGCGGCGGCCTCCAGACGCTGTCCTATGAGGCCCGGTGTGTTCCATTCGGCCCCTGGCCCACCGTTTGCCACCGACCCCGCGCCTGACCCTGGACATGCCTTTCCTGGTCTCACCAACACTCAGTGGCCCTGCGCCCCTGCCCCGTCAATCTGAATGCACTCATGCCCCCCCCCCCCCCCCCCCAGGCCTTCTCCAGCCTCAACTACTCCGACGGCACCACAGCTGTACCCCCGTTGCACCGTGCTTAGCTACACCATGCCTTGGACTCCGATTCCTTGTACCCGGAGCCCTTTTGCAGCGTCAACCACGCCTGTCCCCCCGCCTCTGTTTCCGTGTGCCCGCAGGCCTTCTCCAGCCTCGACGCCGACGGCAGCGGCACCATCAGCCGGGCCGAGGTGGCAGCGGCGCTGCTGAACGGCGTGCCTGGGGCGGAGGCGGCGGAGGTGGACGCCATCATGGGGGCCGTTGACCAGGACGGGGACGGGGGCATAGACTTCAACGAGTTTTGTGCCATGGTCAGGGCGGCGTAGGTGGGCGTATACGCCCACCTACGTAGGCGTGCAGGTGACCGTGAACGGGGGTTGCTAGGGTCGCTACGGTGTCTTGTGTCTTGGGGGCCGTGTCAGTGCAGCAGGTGCAGCAAGGGTGTTGCAACAGGTGTAGGGTGTTGTCCCAGCTGCGTGTGGCTGTGGTACGTCGTACGTTGGGGCATGCTGTGGAGATAGATAGGGGCGAGGGATGACCTCATGGCAGGGGCGCTTTGATGGCGTGACCTGTCGAGTCCGGTGCGTCTTTGCGTGGGTGGCCCAATGCAAGGTGCTAGTGCATGGAAAATGCCCATTGCTTTGGATTTATATATTCATACTTTCAAGGCATGGTAGCTTAGTAGCAGCAACACTGGAAGTCCATTCCGGCGGGGCGACGGGCCTAGACTACGCGTGCTTTGCAGTAGCCTGGTATGTGGCCCGCTGCTGGGGAATGAGCCTTTGGCCTTTGGTGGCACTAAAATCTAGCTACTGAGGGCCATAGGCTGAAGAGGAGGTTCGGGGAGTCGCTACATTGGTGGGACCAAGCGCGCGGCGCTCGCGTGGTAGGACCGCCCTGGACCACCAGCCAGGGAGCTTTCCCTGCCCTGCCCTGCCCGCGACGGCTACCCCAACTGGACGTCTACCTTTGTAAGAATTTATCGTGGATGCTGAGTTTGCGTTGCCCCTGTGGGGTGAGGACTGGGGCCAACTGCTTGTCGTACTTTCCCCGCCAAAGGCCCATGGGACGGTTACGTCAAAGCGTTGGCACGGGGCTGCTTGTACCGGTATGCACAGCATAGCCCCTTGAGCCCTTCTGACACTAGTGTAGACAACTCAGTAGTTTTGTCTTCGGCCGTGCAACTCCACGTTCGATTGCTGCCTCGATTTTGGGCCTGAACCGCGACAAAGCCATCATGGCTATAATGGACCATGTAGCTGGAGCAGTAGTTGTGAAATGTAAGTAGCTGCTGTCTTCTTGTTGCCGCTGCCGCGAAAATTCATTTCCTTGCCTGCCGCCCTGACTGACCCGCAGTGAAGAAAGCTTCGTTCCTAGAGGACCGACATTGTATGGGTAAGATTAGTATCAAATCAAAGCTGTTACCCATGCGTAGACACTGGTTAGCGCAATGAGTGCTGACCCCCTTGCGCCCCACCTGCTCGCGTGGGCATCTACGGACACTTGCGCAGGCAAGCAGGCCCCGTATGCGGTCCTAACAATCGACGACAGAAACACTCGGTCAAAGACACTGTCTGGTAAGTGTGCAAAAGCTGGACTGTGTTCATTTGCGGATGTCACGTGGGTCGCGTGCGCGCTAGGGCTAGACCTACCCACGGGGTTCCCCTGTGGCCCCAATTCCCCTTCCCTTGGAGCCTGCCACCAAGAACTTCCTATCCCCTATGCTACACTGCAACCCCCTATTTGCCTCAGATCAGCTCCTCAAACTCTCCGCCCGTGCCTACCGAAACCAACCCAGCCTTGGTTACATTCGACATGATGCTTTTCGTCCCCTCCGCACACCAGCCTTTCCTCCTTCCACCCGGACCAGTACTGAGCCGACAGCTGTGTGGCATCCCGTCTGCACTTCGCGCATTACGCAGATGCCGGGAAGGAGGCGACGTGGGATGAGCGCTTTGAGTTCGAGCATGTCATGCCGCGCACCCATGGCCTCACCATTGAGGTACGGTACGGCCCTTCGGCCCGTCTTGTCAGGCGTCTTACAGGCAATTACGCAGGGGCATGGCCTGCAGGTGTAGTGGCATCTTACAGGCACGGGCGACTTGCTCCTGGGGTTGGCTGACCTCTCCTGGCTGGATCGTCGCCTCTTTCACATCCTGCACACTTTCCAGCCCCAAGGGGTGGCCCCTCATCGTGCAACTTGGTGCTGGAGTGGGTTACGCTTGGTTGTTCCGTACCGGTACAAGGGCCCGGCTGCATATGCAGCTCCGTTCTCCTAACCCACATACACGCACGCGCATCCCTGCCGTACAGTTCTACGACGAGTACGTCCTCAGGCCGCACGTGTCTCTGGGCTTCGCCCAGGTTCCCCTGCAGCAGGTGCGCGTGTAGCTCAGTACCTTCCATGCTCAGTGCGACACCCCTGTTTATGTCACAGTTAAGGAGGCGGCTTTGGCGGCGACACATGCCTCACGGTGCGCACACGCGGAGCCCCTACGAGTCCCTTGATATTGCACAACGTCTCCATGCCCCATTGGGCTTGTGGTAGGAAGCGGACGGTGCTCATCGTCCAACCGCCCGCTACCGTACGCTGTGCACGCCCTGCGCTCGGGGTGCGTGAGTGTCGAGGCCACGCCTACCCGCCGCGTCCCTCCTTACGTTACTGCACACCCTCCTGCACCCCATAGCCCATACGGCACCCCTGCTGCAAACACAGAATGCTTTGCTGCTGCAGCTGCCGTTCAAGCAGCACATAGCGCTGGAGCTGCCCATTTTCTGCCGCAAGAAGCTCAAGGAGAGGGGCGTGTGCTCCGTCGAGGTGCGTTAGTTGATTAGTTCTTGCGCTGTGCGCGCCACACGGCGCAAGGATGCTGGGGATGCGTGGAGCAGCAGCTAACTGGAGACAGTCGACAGTGTCATGGGAATGGTGTGCGCTGCATGCTGACATTTCAACTTTTGAGCTTTGACACAGCGTGGGAGAGAACTCGTGCACCTGCGTGGCATCCGTGCTGTGACGCCAGTGCGTTGATACTCTCCTGTATGTTCCCCACAGCTGTCCTTCACGCCGGACGATTCGCTGGGCGCGCTGCCGCGGCAGTCGCCCGCCGTGCGGGGCAAGGAGGTGTGGGTGCTGCCGGCAGGGGCAGACTCGAAGCGCACCTCGCCGTGGGTGAAGTACGAAAAGGGGCAGCTGCTGGGGTCCGGCCAGCACAGCCACACGTACCAGGCAACGGACAAAGCAACAGGGGAGCAGGTGGGTGCCTGTTTGTGCTATACCTGGGCACGAGGGGGTTGCAGCTTGTTGCAGTTGGGGATCGGCTAGCTAGCTCTTTCGTTCGTGTGCTATCTACCGTGCCACGCGCTGCCGGTCCCTACTGGGCTTGCTTGTGGAGACGAGTAAATTGCGCTATGGTGTGTCAACGGCGTCCGTCAGCTATCTTCAGGTTGCGGAATACCGCATCGGTAAACGCACACCAAACGCGCCACGTGTGCTCGCCCTGCCTGTCTGTTAGCAGGTGGCGGTCAAGGTGATCAGCAAGGCGCGGCTGAGCCCCACGGAGGTTACCGGCACCAAGCGGGAGGTGCAGATCCTGCACCACCTCGCTGGCCACCCAAACATTGTGAACCTCAAGGTACGAGGGGCAGCTAACGCACCAGCAGCACACTGCACACAGACGGTAGCAGCACATCCGCAGATGCCTGGCTGTGCTGCGTCGGATCGCAGCGGCCGCTGTGCGAGGTCCAGCCAAAGGGCATGTCGACAGCGCCCAAACAGCCCAACCAGCCAGAACGCGCATTACGCCGCCTTGGTACCTTGCAAATCTGTGCGTCAAGTGCGGTGCGCATCGGTTAGGTCCTAGACAGGACACGTTTGAGGGCTGCGCGCACCTGAATCACCTGCAGACCGTTGTCAACTCCCAGTGCTTGAGGCTTGCCCTCAGGTCGGTAGTGGCATACGGCCTCAAAATACGGTACTTGCTGTGTACCGGTCATGTCCTGCACAGGACACGTTTGAGGACCGGTCGCACGTGTACCTGGTCATGGAGCTGTGCGCTGGAGGGGAGCTGTTCGACGCCATTTGCATGCGACAGCGCTTTTCGGAAAAGGTGCGGCACAGCAGCGGCAAACTGGGTTGTTTTCTGCCACGGTTTAAGTTGCGGCCCTGTCTGACCATGGGAGTGCCGCCGGGGTGCACGCAAGTGCCGCTCGCTTTGGTTGCCGTCTCGATGCTGCTACAGCTGGTTCAGCTTCATATGCTCCTGAATTAATATCCATGCAATTGCCCACTGCCGAGTGCAGGATGCTGCGGCTGTGATGCGCCAGGCGCTGCAGGCGGTCGCCTTTTGCCACAGGTGGGTCGGTGGGTCTGGGAGCACGTGCCAAAAGCTACCACATGTGTGTGATTGTGACACACTGCTCGCTCCTGCCTGCGCTTTGCTTCCGATACCCTACTGGAGATGCTACTATCTCACTACGCTTGCAACAACCATACCTATAACAAGTGCAACCTTGAAGAGGCACCAGGTCGTTGTACACATGGATGGCATCTCGCTGAATTCATGTCCGTGCCCTCCCTTTCCGCCGTGCGCACCACACGGCGTGCTTCCTCACGTCAACGATTACTGTATATGTACCAGTCTAATACGTACCAGTCGATTACTGTATATATGCATGGAGTTTCAACTCTGAAACAGTAGCACATATGCTGGTATAAGGGTTAATATGCTGGTATACGTGCCCTGAAGCCTGTGCACTCCCTTTGCCTGCGCGCAGCATGGGCGTGCTGCACCACTTCATCACCCCGTCGAGCTTCTTGCTGGCGACAGATGCGCACGACTCGCCCATCAAGCTCACGGACTTCTCGCTCGCACACTTTTTCAAGGTGCGCGTACGCTCCTTCAACTACGTACCCTCAGCATTAGCACGGACCGCGGATCACTGTGTAGCACTGACCTGTGGCACCGGGCACGTGGCACTAACCCGCTCTGATGGCCCTGGTGGCATGTGGCACTGACCCAAGGGTCACTAGCATAGCAGCACGGCAGCGTGCGAGCGCGCTACCAGTTGTGTGTATCGGCATTCGTGGTACCCAACCGTACCCACTTGAAAGCGGTCAATGTGTTTAAGGCGTTTATGCTCGCCTTCGTTGACATGCGCATCTTACCATCCTGCCGATCGATTGGTGCAACTCCTGCTGTACCAGATGGTGGCCTGGACGGCAGAAGGCAAATGAATTTGTGTGTCATCCCGTGCCGTACGCAGGAGGGGCAGTACTATACGGACACCACGGGCAACCGTTCGTACATGGCGCCGGAGGTGGTGCTGCGGCGGTACAACAAGGAGTCCGACATCTGGTGAGGTTGGGGCACAACCAGGGCGGAACCGGAAGGGAGCTTGCAGGACTTACTGTACCATGCGGTATCCTTGCCTAGAACACGTGGCATCCATCCTGAGTCCAGGTCAGCGGGCTGCTGACTCACGTGTGGAGGCACGGACACCCCACGCACGTGTCCTTGTGTCTCTTCCTTGCCATAAGGCCGGTCGCCTTTGTGGCCCCAAAATTAATTGCCACCTATGCACGCTCTACCCTTGCCTGTATAGCGGTATGTGGAATGCATGCTGAATGCGATTTCGTTCCTCTTGTCGCCCATGCTGCTACCAGGTCCTGCGGCGTCCTGCTCTACATCCTGCTCAGCGGCAGCCAGGTGGGGCTGGGGCGGGTTTTGCGGCAGGGCGACAAGTGGGGCCGGGGTAGCCAGCAGGTGCGGCAGAAAAGAGGTCATGTAGGGTTACACGTCAACCCACACCGGACACACATCGCTGCTCCCACGAGTGCACACCACGACAGTCTCAAAGCTTTTGGGCAACTGCGCTGCAGACGGGCCCCTTGGCCCAGCTAACCGTCATCAGGCGACGCGGTATCGGAACTGCTTGCTGCCTCTTTGCTTGCCGGCCGTCGCCCATGGCATCACGTGGTTCCCAGTACCGCCATCCACGAGCGCAGGCAGCGCCAGTTGCGCCCTTCGAGCAGGGTGAGAGTAATAGTAGTGCTCTTCCGAAAAGCCCTTGGCGCCCCTTTTTGGTGCCCATCCCTCCTTGCAGCCCTTCGTCGGCGAGGCCGACGCTGGAACGCATGCGGAGGTGCTGTCCTTCAAGGTACGCATGGTACCGTATCTTGCCTTGTCGTACGCAGCTGCCTCTGTTGCTGGGTGTGGCTTAGCAACCGCGCAGCCACGCACCAGCGAGTGAGCAACAGCCCTCTGCCTGCCATATGTCGTGGCAGAGTCAGTTGCTGAAGCCTTGGTATGTTTAGGTAGCAGTGAAGGAGGCACGTTCATTGGCCTCCGTGTATCTTGTCATTGACCAACCGCTTACGCTGCCTGTTGCCAAGCTTCTGACCACTGGTACCATACTGCCCTTTCCGCTCCCCGAACACCACCAGACCGCGCCATGGCCGCGGATATCAGGTGGGTTACGTGTGCCTAGCGGAGAAGTGGTTCGTTCGCCACATGCGCAGCGGCACGCCTCCTTTTTATAGCAGCAAACGACGTTGTTGCCGTTGTTGCCTACCCTTCGTCCTTGCCTACCGGTATCGTGGCCTCATGTACACGCTGCAGCTACGGCCACCACTAAGCCGACATCAAAACAAAGGGGCTCCCGCGCGTACCTGCAGTTCCATGATAGCCGTAATGGTCTATTATTGCATTCCCTGCAGATCCAGCCAAGGACTGTGTGCGGCGCATGCTAGAACGCGACCCGGCCAAGCGCGCAACTGCTCAGGAGATACTGTGCCATGAGTGGATGCGCGAGCGGGGCTGCGCGGGGGACGCACCCATGGAGCTGGAGGTGGTGCGAAGGCTCAAAGCCTACAGCGCAATGCACAGGCTCAAGAAGGAGGTGATCAAGGTGGGTAGTGTGGGACCTTTGGGGACGGAGCATAAGCGGCAGGCGGAACACTCGGCGCTGAATCTGCAGCGCTGCCCCTTTTGAGAATGTCGCCCAACCTACACCTGCTCATCCGGGCCCCTGGCTGCGTGTCAATGCCTCCTTGCCGACGGATGTCGTACGTTTCCCGTTCGTTTCCCCACCGGCCATCAACGTGGCCTGCACTCATCCTGCACGGCTCGCACACAGTTGGTAGCCCGCTCTTTACCGGCGATGGAGACGTAGGGCATGAGTTGCTGACTGGCCCCCGCATGACCCACATGCATGTGCCGCACGGCCGCGCCTGCTCTGTTGTGCTTTCCCGTACGCGGCTCATGGCACGGTCCCTACCCGTGTTGGAGACGGAGGGCATGAGGTGCCCACGCTGACCACCTCCAAAACCAGTTGTCCTGCACCTATCCTTTGGTACATTCCCGCTCCCGCAGCTCATGGTCCGGTCCCTGCCTGTGATGGAGACGGAGGGCATCCACAACCTTTTCCGCGAAATGGACGCCGACGGCAGCGGCACCATCAGCGCAGCGGAGCTGCGGGCGGCGCTGGCGCGCAAGAGCACCAGCAGCGGGAGCCTGGGGCTCAGCGACGACGAGATCGACCGTATGATGAAGGTAAAACAAATTTGTCGAAGTAAATAAAGTAACAAAAAAAATATAAAATTCAAAACAAATAAGGAGACGGGGGAAATTATTTCCCCTGCGGCTCAGCAACGACGATTTGGACCGTATGATGAAAGGGCGGAGTGCGGGGCTGGATGTGCTGTGTCCCTAACGGCTTTTGTTTTGGGCTGGCCAAAGCGCTTCACGGCCCTCGTCCAAGAATTGGGCACGGGCTTGACTGATCTACACTTGTCTCTTACAAACCCCAGTCCGACGATACCAATGGCGGCGGTGTGCGTGCCCTCAACAGTTGCCACCTTGCATCCCGGCAACCAGCTGCTCTGCCTTCATTCGGTCCCGCCACTCTTCCCGCGCGCGCCCCCCCGCCACCCGCACGCCCCCCCCCCCTCCCCTCCGCCTCCCCCCCTGCCCCACCCCAGTCCGCCGACACCAACGGCGACGGTGTGATCGACTACGGCGAGTTCCTGGCCTCCATGGTGCACCGAAGCAAGATGCAGCGGGAGGACCTGCTCAGAAAGGTGGGTGGGTTAACAAGGAATGTGGCAGGTACGAGTAGGGACCTGCTGAGCAGGAATAAAAGGAGAAGCCTGTGTGTGAAGTACGGCATCTCTGACCAACTCCTGCAGCGCCCCCACGCCAACGGCACCACGACTACCCCCGTGTTTCAATACAACACGCCGTGGCCTCTGTTCTCATGTGCGGTACCCCCAGGCCTTCCGCAGCCTCGACGCCGACGGCAGCGGCATCATCAGCCGGGCCGAGGTGGCAGCGGCGCTGCTGAACGGCTTGCCTGGGTCGGAGGTGGCGGAGGTGGACGCCATCATGGGGGCGGTGGACAAGGACGGGGACGGGGGCATAAACTTCAACGAGTTCTGCGCCATGATGGGTTGAGGGGCCGCTGAACGTGTATTCTGTGATGCAGCCTGGGGATATGCGCGCAGATGCTCCATCGCAGCTGGATTCTGCGCCATGATGAGGTGGGAGACGGGCTGCGTTTCCGTGTGTGCAAACGAGTGGGCGCCTTTGCTTTTGTTGGCCGTGGCTTTGGCATGTGCGGATGTCCCAGCGCAGCAGCAGCAGCAGCAGCAGGTGCGACGAGGGGGTACTGCAATGACGGCTGCAGCGCTGAGTGGTCCTGTTATGAAGAGAGAGGAGAGGCGTGGGATAACTGGAGGGCAGAAGCATTTGACGGCATGAGCGCAAACTGTGGCAAGCTGCCAAGCGCAGGTGTTTAGATTTGCATGCATTGTGGTACCACCTGACTTCAGGGAGTTCTACGTCTTGATGGGGTAAGGGCTGCATGAGGCCCAGCCTGCCTATCTGGACAGAAACGGACGAACCCTGTACTGCAGGTATTGGTGAGGCAGTAATGCATGGTTTGGCAGGATGCGGTATGAGCAGGATGCAGAGTGCGCAGGATGCGGTGTGAGCAGGATGCGGCATGGGATGCTGCGGGTTGACTGCGGGTACTGTTGGCTGTGGGTGGAGATGGTTAAATAGCAGTGAAGG
Organism: Chlamydomonas sp. 3222; assembly: GCA_004335795.1. NCBI lineage: Eukaryota > Viridiplantae > Chlorophyta > Chlorophyceae > Chlamydomonadales > Chlamydomonadaceae > Chlamydomonas > Chlamydomonas sp. 3222. Next base: position 9,993 of record QAXN01001064.1, read on the forward strand.
ACTCCAGTTAGAGGCGCGAACTGAAAGTGGTTGTAGTAGGATGGGCATTGCTGATGGTGGGGGTTGAGGGGTCTGCTGATGCTGGCGACACTGCTCCTTGCCATTGGATGTGCAGAGTGTACATACACCTGGCCTTGCCTGGCCTTGCCTTGCCTGGCCTGGCCTGGCCTTGCCTGGCCTTGCCTGGCCTTGCCTGGCCTCACAGCAATGTGAACTGCCTAGCAAAAGCAAGATCAGGGCGTTTAGCAGCGTTGGTGACGGTTCCTTGTCCGTGGAAATTACGGTAATTTGTTTCATCCATCCAGACCCATCCACCGTACTATTTTTGGTCACAGGTCACAGCATAGGTGACGCGTAGGCATGCCACGTTGCTAACCCGCCTGAACCCACGCAGGTGCACACTGGTGCACAGCCAGGCCATAGTTGCGCGCTCCAGGGAGGCATCAGCAGGTACTCATTCCGGTGCGCGACCTGCAGATCGTGAAGTGTGGGATCGCCTATTCCCTGACGCAGGGTGGAAGGACTGCCACTCCCGCCGTAGGCAGCGCAAACAACGGGCGAACGGGGTACACAGTCATGACTTAATGCCCTCTGTCACCTGCACGAGTACGAGTTGCAGGTACATTCCACGGCCCACAGCTCGCGCCATAGCCTTCTTGGCCGTGCCGGGGCCACGGCAGCCGCTGTGATGAGGCAATTGGGGCAGGGCTGGTCGACATCAAGAGCACGGAGGGCAGCAGGAAGCGGGCGGCCAGGGGCACGATCGTGAGAGGAGGACCACGGTGTGGGGCAGGCCGGCCGGGCACGCTCATCCCACGGCCGTCGGGGCAGCACCTGCAGCGGCTGCGGGGCTGCGGGAGGCAGGGGCAGCTGGGGGGTGAGCGGATAGGAAACTATTTGTAGTGGGGTGTGGGTTGAGGCAGGGTGAGGGGTGTGGCAGCCCGTCCGCCTACCAGCCAACATGGTGCGTGGCCAGTGTCCCGGTCTTCCAGGATTATCATGATTTTGACGGCCATTTGCTGTCAGGATTTTTTGTGGCAGAATTCTGACCGAATCAGGATTTTCAAGAGGTTTTGCCCCCAGGATTGGCCCAGAAATCCTGGAAAATGTACAATTGTCAGGATTTCCAGACCCGAAGCCTCCAAAATTATGAACGGTCAGAATTTTCCGCCAAAGAAGACAGGAACACTGGTTAGGGGCACGGTCAGCTGCAATGTCGTACCTGGGCCCTTCGCCTCCGACAAAGCACATTGAGGAGCATCTTTTTGGTAGCCGACAAGGTTGATACAGACGCAGGTAGTTCTACAACAATTGCGTTGTAAATGCACACCGTAAACCCAGTCCACTCCAAAGCGAATGTGTTGCTCCATCCCAGGGCCTGCCTACCTTCCCCGCCGCCTCCTTCTGCGCCCCAGCCGCCAGCAGCGCCTTTACCGCCTCGCCGTGCCCCTCCGCGCACGCCGCCAGCAGCGCCGTACGACCGTCCTGTACGACAAAAAAGATGACGGTACTTACGGAATACAAGCATCTTGAATTTACACAGGCTGACGGCTAACTCTAGCATCCAGCGGCATCAGCCTGACACCGCTTCCCCATCCCTTTCTCCGGTACCCGCTGTGCGGCTCCCAACTCGTCAGCGCGCAGCACCGCGGCCGCTCGCTGCTGACGTGTCACACGTATCGCAGAGCGGACACACTCTGCAGCTACTACATGTGCCCCCTCTCCCAGCCTCACCTTCTGGTCGCGTGCCTCCCGGTCGGCCCCCGCCGCCGCCAGCAGCCGCACCATGTCCGTCCGGCCGTGAGCAGCAGCCCACCACAGGGGCGTGTTGCCATCGTGATCGCGAGCCTCCTGCGACAGCAAACCGATGCATGGCACATGTTCAAACATTGCTTGTCAATACGTACATGAACATGCCAACTTGCGCCTGAAGCTGCAACGGCTCTGCGCTGCATGCACGGCACGCATGGCACAGCATGGCACAGCATGGCACCAGGGGCCGAATGCAAGCCAGCCCAGCCTCAGCGCCGAACGTACGGAGACGGAAACAGAAACAAGCAACAGCACGCGACGTCCGGCACCCTGGTCCCCGGCCGCACCTTGTTCGCCCCTCCCTTTAGCAGCACCTCCAGCACTTCGTCCCGGCCGTTTACCAGCGCCGACCACACCGGGGTGAGCCCGTCCTGCGGTGTATACAGTGTGTTGCAGGGCGTTCAGGCATAAAGGTGGAGCATTACTAACAGCAGTGCGCTGCACGACTAGGTGCCCTTGGGATGATGATGACACCGAAGCGCTCGTTCGCCAGGCCCCAGGCCACCTGTACGCGGCCCCCTTGACAAGACAGGATGACCCAAGCCGGCCCCACGTCTGCTGCCGTGTGTGACCCCAGCGCCAGGACCACCCGCCTGCAGCCGGCAGCAACAACCGCAGCATGCACACGTCTTACAACCATAACCCACAGGCTGCTAACCCACGCACCTTGCCCACCGCCTCCACCGCCGCGCCCTTCCCCGCCAGCGCCTTGACTGCTTCCAGGTGCCCGGCGGCACAGGCGGCAATGAGCGGCGTGCGGCCTTCGCTGTCCTTGACCTCCGTAGACGCGCCTGCAGGGCGGAAGGCCACAGCAAAAGCACGCAATTTGGATACGGTATGAACGCGCATGTGCGCCTCCTGTGTCATCGAACCAACCAACCGAAACAACCCCTGTGTCAACCACTTACACACCTGCCGCAAGCAGCGCTTGCATTAGCCTCATGCTGCCCTTGATGCTCGCGGCGAGCAGCGCGGAGCAGCCACCCTGTACGGGCAACGAGCAAGTACAAGAGTACGACAAATAAGCAGAGCAGCACCCTGTACCGGCAATCCGAAACGTGATGCAAAAGCAGGCGTCGAGGAATAGGAAAGTGCCCGTGTTAGTCAAAGCCCCCCTTTCCCCGTCGACACCTCGCACATTCAGGCGTTCGCCGTAGCCTGCTCTATAACACGACTCACACGAAGCATCTCGAAGCTTTGACAGCTTGTAAATCTTTGCAAAGCTGTGGCAGGCCTCGTGGGCGACGTCGCAGCACGTGTATGCATTCCAACGCATGGAAGCGGCCACATGCATGCCCCTTAACCCACCGTGTCCCTGGCCTCCTTGTCCGCCCCCGCCGTCAGCAGCACCTGCACCACCTCCAGCCGTTCACCCATGGCTGCAATGATGAGCGGTGTGCGGCCCAACTGTGGAACGGGGTAGCAAGCAGAGTCTTACGTTCCGGGAGAGCAGCAATGGTCATGGTGTACGGCCCAGCTGGGTTGCGGGCGGGTTGGGCGGGTAAGATACGTTCAGGTGGGGTGTTTAGTCCCCAACAGGGAGCTACGTTTTGAACAAGCGCCTGGACTGCACATGAGGCTGTACATGACCGCGTATACCGGGGAGGAGGGGGTGCAGGGAGCATGAAAGCTGGTTGGTGCGATGCACACACTACAGCTGGCGCTGCATGGAGCAATACCGTTAGTTCTGTTGCGTACCCACCGTGTCCCTTGCCTCCTTGTCCGCGCCCGCCTTGACCAGCGCCTCCACCACAGCTTTCGAGCCGCGGGCAGCCGCCCACAGCAGCGGAGTAAGGCCGTCCTGCGGACCCGCGGGGTTCACGGATGAGGACGTTCACGTGTCTCCGCAGACCCCATCGAGCGCCACTACCGTTGCCGCCTTGCATGAAACACGCACGCCTGAGCACCAAGGCTAGACGGAATACAAAGCGAAACACATCCTCGTCTCCGTGCCTGGCGCCCGTGTTGTCTAACGGCCATTAACCAAACGGCGCTTTGGTCTGAATCCCACGCACCTGCCCCCTGGCATCCTTCATGACCCCAGCTGTCATCAGCTCCCGCACTACCGCAGCATGGTCGCGCCGCACCGCCAGCCACAGCGGGGTGTGGCCGTCCTGTGAGGGCAGCAACAGACAGGCATGAAGCACCAGGATTTTCACATGGTACAATTGGAAACCTGAGCAGGGCACGCACCACACAGCGACCTAACGCCCACGGCTCCGGTCACCTCGCCCACCTGGTCAAGGCCCACAGTACCCGAACCCTTGGAGCCTTGGAACCCACGCAACCACCTTTGTCACAGTTTCATGTCCGCTCAGCGTTCACCCACCTGATCCTTGGCCTCCCGCTCCGCCCGGGCAGCCAGCAGGGCCTTGACTGCCTCCAGCTTGCCGTGCGCGGCGGCGGCTAGCAGCGGCGTGTGGCCGTCCTGAACGGCAGGATCCGGGGGAGGTAGGAACCGGGGGAGGTAGGAACAGGGGGAGGTAAGCGTACAGGTGGGGGGCAAGGCCACGGCAGGGGCAGGTCCGGCGCAAGCATGTGCATGTGTTGGCGTGTGGTCGCAGGCACGGCACGGTACGGCAGGTTACCGGGGACGGGTGGGACAGGTGGGGCGGGTGGTTGCGGGTACCGGTGTAGGGCTGTAGGCAACACGGATGCAAAGGTCGACCACCATTGGATGTGCAGCCAGCTGTACCGTATGCGACCCGGTCGAAGTCGGCATAGGGTCTAATGGGTGTATTGGGTGTACTGGGTCTGTTGGGTCTATTACTAAAGCGCGGCGGACGCACCTTGCCCCTGCCCTCCTTGTCGGCTCGTGCCGCCAGCTGCCCCTTGACCACGTCCACAAAGCCCTCTCGCGCCGCCCAGTACAGGGGAGGGCCCCCGAACTGCAGGGGAGGGATAAGCGCAGTCTGCTAGCCGTGCATGCGGGGTGGAACGTACATACCTAGACTGGCTCTACAACGTCACGGCTTTGGTATCAGACTGGTGCATATACCTAGACTGGCTGCGCTTGGCATGCCGATTATTACTGCAGGGCAGAGCATCTGTCCAGGGCGCTCCACGGCTGCCGCGTTGCAGCAACTCTTGGGAAGTTTACAGCTGATCAGCAGTGCACCTCGGTGTCAACTTGTAGGTGCCACACCGGTGCCCTGCATCTGCCCGGAAAAGCCATGGCCCGCAACAACAGCGGTCTACATGTTCTCCACGTATGCACTTATCTTCAAGAAGTACTCACGTCTGTGGTGGGCTGCAGCCCCAGTAGCGCCTTGACCGCGTCCCAGTGCCCCCCAAGGCTAGCAGCATACAGGGGAGTGGATCCATCCTGCGGGGAAGGACAATTCTCAACAACTCGTTGAGAGACTAGGAAAGCACAGCATTGGGCCGCAACCTGCACAAGGGCGGCCTCAGTTGCTGCACCCGCGCACGCGCTGCCAGGCCGCCTTAGCCACAGCGCCGCACCTAGCGCCGCACCTAGCGCCGCACCTAGCGCCGCACCTAGCGCCGCAGCCCTATGCTACATAGTGCCGCGGCTCCGTCGCACCTTCTTCTTCGCCGTCCGGTCCGCCCCCGCCGCCACCAGCGCCCGCACCACCCCTAGGTGCCCCGCGGCACTGGCGGCGTGCAGCGCCGTCATCTCGTCCTTGTCACGTGCGTCCTTTTCTGCACCCGCCCCCAGCAGTGCCGCGACGACGCCCGTACAGCCGTTGGCGGCGGCGACGATGAGCGGCGTTTGGCCGCCCTGCAGCACGCACGTAAAGCACACATACACGCACGCGCGTTAAACTGGTGCATATGCACGCGCGTCAGGCAGCAATGGTGTGTGACAGTAAGATGCCCCCCCCCCCCCTCATTATTATTAGTAAGAGCAGCACGTGTTGCGTCGTGCACAGTTTATTGCACCGGTGCGCTGGTTCCAGTGGATCAGGGCCGTTGGCGGCGGCGGCGATGAGCGGCGTCCGGCCGCCCTGCAGAGACGTGAGCAGGCACGTGCACCAGGCAATAACCACAGCACAGCGCGCACCGCTAGTGCAGTACTAAACTACTAACGCTGGACGACAGACAGGGATGTGAACGGACACGAAGAGCACGGTGTGCAGATCAAGCGCGACGTGAATGCTGTTTGACAGACATGACAGAACAAGGGTGTTGCTTCCTGCCCGGCTGCCGCCGTTCGCGGAGATTAACACTTGCTGGGGGCGCTAGTTGGCGGCCTCCCCTCGCTTGCGATTGTCAGGAGACCCATAATGGCCACACACACTATTAACCAGCCACATAAGGAGCACCCTCCTACACTCGACCCCCAAGCATACGTCACTCACCGACCCCTTTGCCTCCATGTCTGCACCCGCCGCCAGCAGCGCTCGTACGAACGCCTCTCGACCGTCACGTGCCATGCCGTACAGCAACGTCAGGCCGTCCTGTGGTACGGCACGTACGGGACAGACGTACCACTGGTTGTGTTGACAGCGTAGCGTAGATGATAGGCCCCAGCGGCTGCGTTACCCTGTCGAACGCAATTTTCAATTGCCAGCAGTGTGTCCGTGGTGCTAAAACACGCTCGCACATGAAAGTAAACACAGCATCGGCGTGCGTGGTGCCCGGCTGAGGTGCCGGCACGGCAGGTCTTTCCCCGGTCCAGCAGGCACCAACCCGACCCGACAGCTACCAGTCCGTGGGCCCTTAGACGGATCTCCTAACTGGCCAATGGTCGAATGGTGGATAGATGTGCATGTACGGGCCACCTTGCCCCTTCACCCCACGCTCACCTTGCCGCCCCCGCCCCCCTGCCTTCTTTGCCGCGTTGCGGTTACCCCCCAGTCGCTCACAACTCATGCGCCCTGCACCCTGAGCCCCCCAACGCCAACACCAACACCAACACACGCACACACGCTTTCCTTTGGCCTCCCTGTTTGCGCCCGCCAGCAGCATCACCTGCGCCCTCAGGCACCCTCCCATCAACCCCCCCCCCCAACCCACACACCCACCCACCCGCGTGGCGCCGCTAATGTGCTTTTGACCCCGGCAGGGGGTCAGGCGGCTTGCCTGGGCCTACGGCGTTTCCCGCGTGGCTGTCCGTTTCCTTGTTCTTGCTCCGTCCAGGCTTGTGCCCTGGGTGCGGTGCGCTAGCGTGTGCGTGTGGCCTCGCCTGTGCCGTCTTTCGGGTGGCTCTTCGCCCTTGCGAGGAGGGTGTGCCTAGGGGGCGTGCCCTTATTTTGGGGGCCGCTCGCTTGCCTTGAGGACCCTTACAGGGCCTCCATGCTGTGAGCCGGCTCTGCGGAGCGGCGTAGCAGTGTAACAACCGTACGACACGCCATCCGCCCGCCCCCCCAGGTCAAAATATACGTACCGTACCACTACCACTACTACTACTACCTCTTACTCGCGTTACTAGTACTCTGTTGGCCCCCCTCCCCACACGCACCTTGGCCTTGGCCTCCCTGTTGGCCCCCGCAGCCAGCAGCGCCTTGACCAGCTCCAGGTGGCCCTCAGCTCCCGCGCGCAGCAGCGGGGTGCGGCCGGACGCGTCCTTGGCCTCCTGTGGGGGGAGGGCAGGGCGCAGCACGGGCTCCGTGGGGGCAATCCTGGGCTGCCCCCACATTCACCTCTTTGCTTTCCAACATACCTTTTGGCATTTTGTGTTACATTCCAGGTGGTGTGGCCACACGATCCTTACTGGTCCCGACCACACCTATCAGGAATCAATCATGTAGCGTTGCGTTGCTGTTGTACAGCAACAAGAAAACGTCCAACCTTAACAGGACAGGAAGTGTCCCACCTTGCCCATTGGCACGACCTCAGGCTGAGTAGAGACGTGCACTGCTACCACAGGTAACCCGCGCGCCTGCGGGTGGCTCATAGCTGCAGCCCACAGCCCCGTCCAAGAGCCCTCTGGCAAATAAACGGCAACAACTGACACATCAAGAACGCAGGCAACCAGCCAGGCCCCGCCCCGCTGACGCACACCACAATTTTCGGTACTTGGCTGACTCCATTATTGGAATGAACCCCAACTCCATGCTATGCAGTACCCGGAGCCTCCTTGTACCTTGTCTGCGCCCGCCGCCACCAGTGCCTGTGCTGCCTCCAGCTTTCCATTGGTGGCGCACCACAGAAGGGGCGTCAGGCCGTCCTGGGGCAGCAGGCAGGCACGCAGGCACAGACAGGCACGGACAGGTACGGACAGGTACGCGCGCGGTGAGGCATCAGCAGTACGCAATGACAAGGATGCAGAGTCTCAGATTGACCAAACGAGTACCCGAAGTACCGTACGGCAAGGTGGCAGCTGCAGTACAAGCGCAAAAGAGGCATCGCGCATGCAGTCGCACAGGGACGGCGGCCTGGCCTCTATGTGTCTTAGCACTCCGTTGGCCTCTATGTGTCTTCGCACTCCGTTGGCCTCTGTGTGTCTTAGCACTCCGTTGGCCTCTATGTGTCTTAGCACTCCGTTGGCCTCTATGTGTCTTAGCACTCCGTTGGCCTCTATGTGTCTTAGCACTCCGCTGCAAACATGTGTCTTAGCACTCCGTTGGCCTCTATGTGTCTTAGCACTCCGTTGGCCTCTATGTGTCTTAGCACTCCGTTGAAAGCGCATGTTGCACTCCCCTACCTTGTTCTTGGCCTCCTTCTGCGCCCCTGCATGCAGCAGCGCCTTGAGGGCGTCCACTCGGCCCTCGCGGCACGCCACCCACAGCGCGGTGTGGCCCTCCTGCACACGGCGTGGGTTAGCGAGGGGCGTGGGTTAGCGAGGGGCGTGGGTTAGCGAGGCGCGTGGGTTAGCGAGTGCGCGCCCGCCCCTCATGGCAGGCCCACCAGCAACGACCTCCGGGTCTGGTACCCGCGGGTTCCACGTCGGCAATGATGGGGTCCAGCATTGATCACTGGCCCCGTGTACCCCACGCACTCGCAACCAGCCTCCCCGCGTACTTGGACGCTCCCACCGCCAGAAGCGAATCTATGAATCTATAATCCACCACATGCAAACCACTATATGCCCAACGCATTCATCCTTGCGTTTCGTGCCCCCCAGCAGCATTCGCAGCGCCCTTTATTTGTTCTCAGACCGGCTCCCATTGCGCACCGACCTACGCTGTTAGCACGCCAAGCCTGGCTGCTTGGTGCACCCACCACGTCCTTGGGCTCCGTGCCAACACATAGCCTGTTACACCATCAGCCACGCGTTACTCATCGTGCACCCACCACGTCCTTGGGCTCCGTGGTACCCATCACAGACCTGGTACCAGGACCGGCCCTACCCACCACGTCCTTGGGCTCCGTGGCCGCCCCCGCCGCCAGCAGCGACTGCAGCACCCGCACCGCCCCTCGGCAGGCGGCCCAGTGCAGCGTGCCGCGACCCTCCTGTGTGGAGCGGACAAGCCACAAAGGACAGGATGACAAGCGGTGTCAGCTTTGCAAAAGCTGGGAAAATGGGCTGAGCCTTCTTGCTCAGGGGGCGTCTTAAGTTTCAATGCCAAGTCCGGCCCAGTGCGGCCTGGTCAGTCAGTCAGTCAGTCAGTGTTACAGGGCGAGGGTTCTCCCCGCCCTCCTTAAGTGCAACGACCCATGTACGAGCCGGAGGCTCAAGGGTTTCCATACATTAATCCAGATCGTAAATGCGGTGATTACGCAAGACTGGTGCGCAGTGCCTCCGCCTCGTGCCACGTGCCAACCTTCCCCTTGCCGAGAGTGGTTGCGAAATGCAAGTGCACCTGGCCGCGGAAGTTACATAATATCATGAAGGGCTGAAAATTTGCTGTGGCAAGTGCGAAACACGATTTCCACGTCCGAGTTGCTGACGACATGCTTTGAATGTTTGCCGCAAGTTTGCGACAGCCAGCAACCTAGCCACCCTTTCGTGCATTCTTGCAGCTTATTTTAATATGTTGTAAGTCTTGATCATTGCTTTGCGGCCGGAGGGCGAGCGCATGTTCCAACGTGTCCTTGTCCATGTTGCGAAACCGTTCTTCTCTTTCCGATTTTTCCTGGCTTCCAGGCCTATGCCATGGTATAGAGGAGAGCTATACCTACTACCTGGTATGCGCCGTTGGGCCCAGATTTGAAACTTTTGTCGACGCACGCAGACCAGGGGCAACCACGGGGGGCTTCGCCCCCCCGAGTGCGCTTCGCGCCGGGGGCTCAGCCCAACAACCACGGGGGGCTTCTCCCCCCCGAGTGCGCTTCGCGCCGGGGGCTCAGCCCAAAAATCTCGCACTGTCCGGTGGGGGGGCGTCCATGGGTAGGTGCAGTAGCGCTTCCGTGCTGCTGGCGGCGGTTGTCAATCGTTCACGGTGCTCCCATGCCAAGGCTTCGACGGCGTTGGGCTTGGCTGCGCCTGTGGGCGGGGCTGGGGTATTTGGGGCTTTGGGTTCGGTGGGTTTGGGGCGGGGTTGCAGGAGGGCACGTAGGTTCATCTCCAAGAAGATTCTTTGGTGGCGTGTTGGGAGGCGCCTGTGGGTTTGGCCGATCTTCGGGGTGCTGCAGGGCCTGGTGTCCCCTTCTGACGTGCTGGGTGTGGTGTATGGCCGGGGTTGGGAGGGCCGTCCGGGCGGGCGGTCGGCGTGCTGATGTGGTTGTCGTGGATGAGGGGGGCGTCAGCAGCAGCTGGTGCGTGGTGGGCGGGGTAGTGTGTTGCGTGGTGGTGTGATCTGCGGATGCCGTGTGTGCAGGGTCGTCGTCAGCGAGAGCAGCGTAGCGCCCGACGGCTGGGCCGCCGGTTTGGGGTCCTTTGGTAGCTGTGGGGGCGGTCTTTCTGCGGGTTCTCTTCCTGCAGGTAGCTGGCCGGAACCCATCTGGGTCCGTGGCCACCGCTGCTGCCAGTGTCCCTGGTGCGTGCTTGTGCTACTGGCGGGGGTGGGGGCGCTAGTTGGGCAGGAGGTGTGGTAACGGCGAGGTGCCAGCTAGGTGCCAGCCAGGCGGGGCCTCGGGGACCCGGTACATAAGGTAGGAGGTGTCACTGGGCGGCGGCCGGGTGGTGCGGGTGGTGGGGTAGTAGAACCGGCCTTGCATTTGGCCCCAGTCCTCATGGCTGAGGGCTTGCGGCCCTCTATTCAGGGAGTCTATCTTGTACCACTGGTTCGCACGCTTCTTGACGGCGTAGTTATGTCCATTATGCAGGAACCAGAAATCCGATGGCGGGGTCAGGGTTACCAATGCTCACAAGGGTTTCCTGTGCACTGCGACCTGACTGGGGGCGTAGGTGCGTGTAAGATGCGGAAATAGGCAGTGCGTTATTGGGCGCAAGAGGCATTCCTAGGATGTCAGGGTCGCACATTATAGTGCTTATAGCAACCATCCACTGGTTCTATATTGTAAGCTTTCAGCCGCTTACAGTAGGCCTCCCCCAAAGACAAGGTGTACGAAGGTGTGCGTGGGCTGTGCGCGCGACCCTAGCCGTGTGGTACAGGTAGTTGTTGACTACGGCGGTGTCGAACCAGCCCTGGCCTGGTGTATAGGCGTCTTTCCACATGGCAGTTGCTTGGAGGCTGTCATCGGACTGGCTGGTCTACCTGCAGAGTCCGTAGCTGTGCCTCACTGTACGCAAGAACTAACGTGGTATGGGTCAATAATGTAGTGCCCGCGGCCAACCCAATGGCCTGGATTGGCCGCGGGGTTCTTCCTGACTGTGTGG
>QAXN01001065.1:0-11866 GCA_004335795.1 Chlamydomonas sp. 3222
CCTTTGTGGTGCGAGGCGGGGTACCACGCCTTTCTTGGTGCTTTACCCACAGCAGGGGTTGGGGCCAAGGCGGGTGAGCACGCCAGCCAGCAACTTGCTGGAATGGGGGCACGTTGTACCTATCACGTCAGCTGATGGTAGCCTAGGATGCCTTCTGACGTGGCAGGGCGGTGCGGGCGGCAGAGGCGCAGTATGAGATGGGGGCGTCGACCAAGCGCTCAGCATGAGCGAGCGATAGTGGTAGCATGGGAAGCAATCAGGCGTTTGGAGGCTGTTCACGGCCTTGGACAAGTGATTCGCAGGTGCATGGCATATGGTGTCTGCGCCGTTCGTGACGCTTTGCCAAGGGCCTCATAGGAGGACGTATATTTGGTTGGTGGTGACGCATCTTGACGTGTTGCGCAACGGTAGGAGAGCAGTGGTGAACTGGAGCAACGACACGTCCACGGCGGCGGTTCAGATAATGGCACGCACGGCAATTGAAGCCCGGCCTTACTCAGCGTCCTGTGCAGTCGTCCGTTTATTTGGCCAACCTGACCTGACGCGTGCAGGCAATTTACGGTACGGCAACTACCGTATTTGCCGCCTTCGTGCGTTGCAGTGTTGGTATAGCATGCCGTAATGCTACACGGAGGACTTCCTGCACTTGTAAGCACCCTCTTGTTCACAGCGATACGTATACAGCAAGGGCTTCCTACAAGCAGCTTCTTCTCTTGAAGAAGAAACAGCAGCTCAGCGCCTGCCCTGATGACCAGGCACAAGTGGCCGGCAACACGGACCGCAGTCGTCTGCCGTGCCTGCAGGACACTGTCCGTAAGATCAAGTCACCACTGCTACGTGCATGCAGCCGATTTCTTACTGTCTGACACCACCGCAACAGCCAGGAGGCAACGTATCGCAACGGCGGTTGCAGCAGCAGTCAGCTTTGCAGTGGGTCAACTCCCGAGAGGCCGAGACTCCCCCGGGCCTCCGCATCTGAATTGCGCCACACACACCCCCCCAGCTCGGACGCTACCAGACATCACATTACCCTGCGACGTACAGTACCCCATATCACACCGTGCAGCAATGCACCTGATTGCACTACCTACCAGCTACGAACGCCCGCCTTTAAATCGCACTCGCTGCTGTGCCATGGCCTCATTCGAACAGCGTTAGGCCCTCATGCGCCCCCGGCGGGGCCGCACGCCCGTTCGCCACCGCTGTACTATTCCGCCTCACAGTCTATCGTCAGATAATTTCAAGGCAACACCGACCTAGTATCGGTATATTAGCTGTACCTTCGTCTGCATGCCACGCCTACTGTGCCGCAACCACACAGGACACAATCAACCGCAGGGCAACCGACTTCCCCCTCCCCCTCTCCCCACAAGGATCCACCGTAGCAACCGTTGCTACCAACTAATTTATTTCCGTGATCCTCCGGCTGACACCGTCCTCCTGCGTCCAAAGCATGGCGCTAACCCGCCATCACACCGCACACGCACCTGCACACCACCCTCACGCGCGCATGAGCTTTCAAGCATCGCCTCAGGCTCGGTTCCGCCGTTCTGCTGTTGCAACGTACCGTACTTGCGGACCGCCGCGTATGCAGCTGCTAAGCAACGTACTGCAAGGCTGCATTAGCAGTAGTACGACACGCACCGCATTGTCATTTCATGCTTCAAAGGCCCAGTTCCATCGTTCAGCAAGCGACATGGTCCTCAGATTGCCTCGGCGGTGGCGAAGCCGTAGAAGGGGGGCAGCAGTGGCGACCAGGAGCGCCACTTCTGCGTGGTGTGGTGCATGTGGGTTAATGCACAACGGTGGTGAGTTGCAAGGGGAATCATGGGCGACCAGGAGTACCCCTTGTGCGTGGTGCGTGTGGGTTAACGCACAGCAGCAAGTGGGCGGTGAGAGACCGCACAGGAGGAGGGAGTCAGCAGTGTTTGGCCTTACTGATTGCACGTAACTACAGTACCTTGTTGGGGTACATGGCGGCCGCCACCTCACGTGGGTCGGGCTGGTACGTCAGGCGCCATCCCAGGGACTGGGGACCGAATGAGAAGGGCCGAGCAAGGGGTGGGTAGAGGGGCGGGGGAGGAGGGATAAAGGGCCAGTAACGTGTGTGGTATTGTGCCATACGTAGCAGTAAGGGTGAGTACAGCGGACCGGTGGGGGCGGGCCGCGGAGGGGGAGCAGCGGGTAACAGTGTTGATGTTGTGTATGATCAGTTGATCACACCTACTGACGTGCATTTGGGCCGCAATGCCAGGCAAAGTGTGTTCCGCTGCGAGGGCCCGTGGTGCGGTGGGCAGCCGGGTGAGAGGGGTTCGGCGTGTCAAGGACTTTGGACCGGTCAGTGAGAAGGTCATCATCCGTTCTGGAGGAGGAGCACGACAGATGGGCAGGCGTTTGTCCACGGTGTAAGACTGAGAATCACAAGCTAATACACACCTGCAGGTAGCTCCCCAGGGTGGCTGGGTCCAGTGCCGAGCGGAAGGGCTCCCCCTTGTTGGCCACAGTCTGGGGGCAGAGGTGGGTTAGGGGTGGGGTAAGATGGTTGTGGTGGAGGTGACCGTGGAGCTGCATATCAACTGTCAAAGGTGAACTGTCAGCAGCTATATAGGCGTTGGGTAGGGGTGCGTGGCAACCCTATAATGGCGCCGCCGTACCACACTATATACTCCCCGACCAGGCACCACATGCACCTCCATCCGCATCCACGTACTCCACCAACGTTGCCAACCCATCGCCATGCATCATGCCCGATACCCATTCCCCGCACAGCATGTACGGCATGTGGTGTCGTACTCACCAGCCGCAACGTCTCGTACCCCGGCTCGTACCGCCGGCCGTCGTACACGTCTGCGTGCAGGTAGTCGAACGCCAGGCGGCTGCCTGCAGTGGCGAAGGGGCCGTGTATGTTAGTGACATGTGTATAAGCAGCACTTCTGCATGCAGGTGGTCCGGCGCCAGGCGGATGCCTGCGCCGGAAGATGGACAGGGAAAGAGCGGCCGACTTGGTAGAAGCTTGCGTTCTGACAAGCCACCCACCCGTCCTGTCCGCCACACCAACAATCAACCAACCAATCAACGAACCCTGACCCACCTGGTGCGGCCACCTCCCGGATACCTGCCAGGAGCCGCCGCACCGCCGCCGGGTCCAGGTAGTACAGCAGGCCCTGAGGGAATGAGAGCAGCAGGGAGGCGGATGCATGTGTATTATCAGCTGCGGCACGTGTATTAGCAGTGCGCGACGGTTATTGTGTAGCCCTGAGTCCAGGTAGTACAGGAGGCCCTACGGTGCAGGACTGGGGCAACAAGGATGAACAGACGTGTGTATTAGCAGATGTGGCGTGTGTATCAGTAGTGTGCTGCGCTGTGTCGCCCAGTGCCCACGCAGCACAGCAGGCCCTGGGGTGAAGGGCAACAGGGGGCCAACAGCGTGTGTCGTACGGCTTTTACACTGATACGCCGCTCCGCAGAGCCGGCTCACAGCACGGAGGCCCTGTAAGGGTCCTCAAGGCAAGCGAGCGGCCCCCAAAATAAGGGCACGCCCCCTAGGCACACCCTCCTCGCAAGGGCGAAGAGCCACCCGAAAGACGGCACAGGCGAGGCCACACGCACACGCTAGCGCACCGCACCCAGGGCACAAGCCTGGACGGAGCAAGAACAAGGAAACGGACAGCCACGCGGGAAACGCCCTAGGCCCAGGCAAGCCGCCCGACCCCCTGCTCCCCCAGCCCAGACCCCAGAAACGCGCCGCAGCCAGTGCGTGTGTATTAGCAGGTCTAGCGTCACAGCTGCTTCGCTACAAGAGCTCAAACGCCACATCAGCCCAACACGGTCCACCGCCCTACACCCAGCAGCACGCAACCGAGCATCAGCCCTGCCGCTGCTACTCCAGTACGCATCCACGCACCTCGACGGTGAACAGCGTGCGCCGACGGGGATCGAACGGGGCAGCCGAGCTGCGCGCAACAGGAGGCCCCGCGGATGCACCCGCGTCCGCCGCTCCGCCGCTGCCGCCGCCACCGCCGCCACCGCCACCAAAGCCGCAGCAGCAGCCAGCGGCCGAGGCCGGAACACCTAGCGGTCTTTGCTGCTGCTGCTCCTGCTGCTGGTGCTGGTGCTGTTGTGGGCCCTGGCGGTGTGCGTGTGTTGTGGCTGCAGCAGCACTGGCCGCCAGCAGCACCTCCCGCAGGGTGGTGCACGACAGGTCGGCGGCGATGTAGGTGGGCCGAGGGAACTGGGGGGTGGGGCGCGGGGGTGGGGAAGGTTCCGTATCAACGCAGGGTCAGCACAGGCTACCGGATTGCAAAGCTGACCAAGCAGTGCGTGCATAGCTTCTCCCCTTAGGCCTGCATACCAGGGCGCGACGGCCACCCCCTCCACTACCTCCGCCAAGCTTTTCATTTGCCTTTCCTGACAAGTGTGGCCCGAACCAGTAAGGATCATGTGGCCACAATACCTGCATTGTAACACGAAATGTAAGGAAAGTGTGCACGCAGGCACTGCAGCGAGTGCGTTGTGCTCCTACAGCAGCCCCCTACTTAACCCACACCCGCCTGCCACTCCGGCAGCGTCGCCTGCACCAGCCGCCGCTTGGTTTCGGAGGCGTACGGCAGGTCCAGCTCGAAATACGACACGCCGGGGGCGGCCAGGCGGTACGCGCGGGTGTCGTACCCGGCAGCCAGGATGACTACCTGCCGTACAGGAAGGGGGGGGCGATGTTGACTCGTCGCATTTCAGACCCAAACGGATACAAGCACGGCTTGGCACTCCTGCTAGGTCAAATGGGACGCTGTTCACTTTCGAGACCATCTACACCTTGAGCACAATGCACGTTGTGGGGGTGTGTGGAGGCATGAAGCGTCGTAACCGGGGAAGCAGGACGACCACAGGTGTAAAGGGCGGGCCGGGGACCCAAGGTTGAGGGTTGGGAGAATTTGAGTTTGGAGGGGCGGAAGGGTTTTAATTGCTCCCAATTAGCCCACACCCAGTTAGCCCACAACCCGTTAACCCACGCCCCCACCTGCATTCCTCCCCTTTCACCCCCTGCATGGCTGCCACCACCTCCTTGTCCAGGCCCCTGCCTTGCATGCTGCTAACCCACACACCCAGGCTAACCCACGCCCCCACCTGCGTTGCTCCCCCTCCCCAACGTGTGGCCGCCACCACCTCCTTGTCCAGGCCCCACCTGCCTCCCATGCCGCTAACCCACACACCTAGGCTAACCCACGCCCCCACCTGCATTGCTCCCCCTCCCCCACGTGTGGCCGCCACCACCTCCTCGTCCAGCCATCGGGTGCGGGCGTCCAGGTAGGTCATCACGCCGGGGCAGCCGAACACGGGGCCTTGGATGATAGCCTGAGGGAGATTGCAGTAGGTGGGGAGGCGCATGGGGGGACACCTTTTGTGGGTTATATCATCTCATCATGTTATCACTTCCGAACAGTGCTAACATAGAGGCCTTGGTAGGAGGGGAATGGGTAAGGCGCAGCCACATTAGACAAGTGCAAGTATAAGCCATTTAAGCATCGACCCATGTACGGGTGTGAGCACCAACATAATGCGCGTGTGTACGCACCTCGTTGATGTGGAGCAGGGCGGGCGCCTTCCGGTGTACCCAGCCCCTGCGGGCATGCACGGGTGGGCCAGGCGGCACGACTGTCCAAATGTCCAAATCGAGTTGCGGGCTCTCCAACCCTCGCGCTACCTTGGCGCCACACCCACAGCCACACCCGCACCCACGCCCGCACTCATGCCCACCTTAACGGCAGGAGATAGGTGGCCACATCAGCGCGCGGTGCGCAGGGCACCACCAAGTTCCGCCCAAGTTCTGTCGAAGACCCATTCGGCTGTTGTCATTAGCGTGGCAAAACACAACTGGCCAGGCCAGACTGGCCAGAGTACGGCACACCCTTGCTTCACAGCCGCACAGGCTTTGCACTTCCCTGTCCCTAGTGAGGTGGCGTGCCCGCACCCACACCACCTGAACGGCATGGGGTGGTCACGGCAGCGCACAACCACAGGCGCCCGACCGTTGCATGCACGTGTCCGCACCTGCCTCAGCCCACACCCACACCCACCCACACCTGAGCGGCATCCCGCTGCACACCTGAGCGGCATCCCGCTACACACCTGAGCGGC
Organism: Chlamydomonas sp. 3222; assembly: GCA_004335795.1. Lineage (NCBI taxonomy): Eukaryota > Viridiplantae > Chlorophyta > Chlorophyceae > Chlamydomonadales > Chlamydomonadaceae > Chlamydomonas > Chlamydomonas sp. 3222. The sequence continues at coordinate 6,136 of QAXN01001065.1, forward strand.
ATCCCGCTGCACACCTGAGCGGCATGATGTGGTCGCGGAAGCGCGCGGCTTGGAACCGCCCAGGCGCTGCACGCGTTGCCACCTGATGCTAAGACACACGTCTCCCATCACGCACACCCGAACATGCCCACCTGAGCGGCATCAGGTGGTCGCGGAAGCGTGCGGCCAGGTAGTCATCGTTGGCGCCGGGACGGCGAAGGTCCTTGGGGGGCATGGGGCATAGGGCGTTGGAGCATGTGTGGAATATGACATAAGTGGCATTGGGCATGGAGATTTGGGGCATAGGGCGAGGGGGAAAGGGCGAGGAGCTCTGGCGGCATAGGTCCCGCGAAGGGGCATTGGGCATGCAGATTGGAGATTTGGGGCATAGGGCGAGGAGCTCGGGCGGCACAGGCCCTGCGTGGGAGACCATGGGGGCTTGAGCCAAGGACTGACGCGCGAGAACAGCCCTAGGGCAGGGGGCATAGAGGTTGGAGCAGGGGATGTAGCGCATGGTGCAAGGGCGCCATCCAACCCACCTGGAGCAGCGTGCGGTAGCACAAGAATTGGCGCTCACCAGGTAACCCGATACCCAAGCTGGAGCAGCACGCCGGTCCGAACTCTCCCGGCCCACCCTTACCCACCAGTTAACCCACCTGGAACAGCGTGCGGTAGCACAGCATGACCTGGTTGGTGGGCTTGTAGTGCGTGAAGGGGTAGATCCACAGCTGCTGCACGGACAGCACGCGCCTGCGGGAGGGAGACGCAACATGACTTGGCGGATCCCGGTGCCGTATGACAGGGCGCGCGGGTGCCACGTGTCACATGTCACATGTCACGTGGTAGATGCGACGTCGCCATGCTCGCTCATGAGGCGATGCGGGTTATGGCGGTTGCATAGCACTGGTGCGAGGCCACACGAGTCCCGCTATACACACCAGAACCGGGGATATGCGCTCATTCGCTTCCCAGCAGCTCTGCAGCCCATGCAGCATGCAGCAGCATGCACACATGTATGCAGGCACACGGATTGCATTTCAACCAGCCTAAATCAAAGCCATGCCGAACGGAACTTGGTTTTGACGGAGTGGTTGACATGTGGTTTGCATGCACTCAGCCACGGCATCCCAGCCAGCCACAGCAGACAGCACACGACGCGCGCTGTGCCAAGCGAAGCTTGAGTAGGAACCCCCATTGTCCCACCCACCAACTGATCACGGCCCCCACTGTGCCACGCCATCTTCACTAGGTACAAACCCGGACGACCCCACCTACCTGCGAATGCGGGCCAGCAATGGCACCTTAAGCGCCTCCTCCTGCACCTCCTGCTCCTGCCGTACGCCTCCGTGCTTGTGCACCTGCCCCTGTAGCTGCTGCTGCTGCTGCTGCTGTGCCGCCGCCGTCCTGGCCGCCCGCGCCGCCGCCGCCGCGACCGCTGCATCGTAACGCTCCTGCTGCTGCCGCCGATGCTGCTCCCCCTGCTGCCGCTGTTGCTGCTCCAGCTCAAGTTTCAGCTGCAGCTTGGGCGGTAGGAACTCATGTTGCTGGTGGTGCGGACGGAGCTGCTGGTCCGGCCGGTTCTCAGCGTGGTGCAGCAGCTCCTGCTGGTGCTCCTGCTGCTCCTTCTGCTGCTGCTGCTCCTGCTGCTCCTGGCCCTCGTGATCTCGCACAGCGCTGCAGCCTAGCGGCAATGGCGCGTGCTTTTGCATGGCGTGGTGATCCCACAGGGGCCCGGTGGTGGGGTCGGGGAGAGGCAGCGCCAGCGTTGGGGACGTGGTTGCCGCGGATGAGTGGTGCAGCACTTCATTAAATGGGTAGGGACCTGAGTCCGCAGCTGGCGGCGGTGGTGGTGGTGGTAGAGCGCTGCCAGCAGTGATGTTCAGGGGGATTACTTGGCTGGTCTTGCGCCGCGGGACGAGGATGTGGCTTGCAAAGCAGGAGGAGGACTTCGAGTCTGCGGTGGGCTTTGTGGGGTAGGCGTCTAGGCCATGGTTGGCATGCACGGCGGGTGCGAATGCAACAGCGGCTGGCGCCGCGTTGTGAGGCGGTTTCGGCATCATTCGTGTGCTGGCGGCCCAAACGCGTTTATTCGGCTAAGGGCACACGCTTGCTAAGCTGCCGTGAAAGGATGAACAACCCTCTTCTGCTAGAGAAACCAGTAAGAGAAGCCTAATAAGGGTTTGGAAAATGGGTTGATTGCCTCGTTGAACGAGTGCGTAGTAACAACTGGCACCCAGCTGCACATGTGAGAGAGACCCGGCCCGTGGGTCGTTCTGTGCGTTATGGAGCGGCGAGCAAGAAGTGGATGAGTGCATAAGCATAGCAGCGCAATGCGGCATGGTGCTTGAGAGATAGGCACAGCTCAGGGCCTGACTGTCGCATGTCAACATGCAAACATCAAAAGGCAGTCGGGCCACCAACTGTCGGTTCGGGTCACGGAGCCCAGCAGTGGAGCCCAGCTGTTGCCGATTGGTGGCGCACCATCGCGCGCAGGTACAGAGGCTGCAGTAGCAGCAGCTGGTATATATGGTAGCACTTATGCAAGCGGCCTGCATCATCAGTGTCAGCCATCGTAAGCGCTATGCAGCTGCGTAAGGGTCGCGCGGGCAGTAGTGTCATGGCACTTCTTGGACATTGTATCACATATATACTCTGCACGCTGCCGTGTGCTGCACATAACAATTGGCGGACTAGGTGCTCTTAGGCAGAACTGCCGTTGACATTGCCCACACCTTGAGCTCGTCACAGCTTAGCTTTTATACAGAACACCATGGGACTTCGCACAGAGACGACCATCAATGCGCCATCTGATGCTGTTTGGGAGGTGTTGACGGACTACCAAAAATGGCCTGTATGGAACTCCTTCCTGGCCGTCAACCACGCGAAAGGCCCTTTGACAGTAGGCGAGACTATCAACGCTAGCTTCCAGCCTCCTGGACACAAGGCGACAAAGATGAACCCAAAGGCAAGGATGCTGGCCCTTGACCAATCACAAAGGCATCTGTTTCGGAACATGTCTGCCGTTCCCGCCAATCGTTGTCCAACAATGAACCGCAGTTTGGAAACTTTTGGAACATATCATGTCCCTTCCTTTCACACCGTGCCGCAGATTGTCGAGTACAGCCACGGCTCCCGGTTCAGTTGGCGCGGGAGGGTCCTCAACAACGACTTGCTCTTCGTGGGGGAGCATTACTTCGAGGTCAAGCCGTTGGGCCCCAAGCAGACGCAACTGCTCCACGGTGAGCAGTCAGCAATGCTTCACGCATTCTGGGCGTGCATGGGTGTGCGTGGATGCATGCAAACCCTGCCTGATGAGGTGCTTGCACCACGTGGCGCAAACCAGCACGGGACCCCTGCCTTGCGCACCTGCACTCGAGCGGCTTCTACTGCACCATTACGTCAGACCACGACACACAACCCAGAGGGACTCTGTTGCTTCATATTGCGCACATGATGCGAGGCATGCCCCACGCTGAAGGAGCCTGCAGAACAGTGATCCACAACGTTGCGCAGCAGCTCTCCTGATCTTGCCTGCATCTCGGCATCTGGCACGCAGTTACCGGCCGGCATGGCTCCATGCAACGCATAGGCACTCGCACTTGCACACCCACTTGGCTAGGGTCAGGCCATCCGCACGCATACTTCACCAGCTATGCTGCCGTCCCTCTGACGAGGTAAAGGAGTCCCCTTGCGCGCCAGGGCCCCTGGTGTGGTCCTCCGCTTTGTGCACTGGCCCCCCCCCCCTCCCCCCATCCCCGCAGGCCAATGGCCCCTTCCCACCATCCCTCCAGCCGCACAGCTGCACATAATCATAAAGTCGCTTCAGCACAAAGCACTCTTCATCCAAATACGGATGGTTGTACCCCCTTCATGCTCGCTTGGTTGTTTGTTTTCCCGTCCGTTTCTTGCATGGTGCAGGGGAGGACTTCAAGGGGCTGCTGGTCCCGCTGCTGGGGGGCCTGCTGCGAGACACGGAGAAGGGCTTCCACGCGTTCAACGAGGGGCTTAAGCGGGCGGCGGAGGAGCGCGCAGCGGCAAAGTAGTGGAGGCTGTCAAGGACACGTGGCAGAGGCCAACGTGGAGGGCTCAGCGGAGGGGTCCAGGCGCCATGTCGGTGTCCTGCCCCACATAGCAATTACCATACCTAAAGAGGCGGAGCACCGGGCAGCAGCAGCAGCAGCAACCTACTGGTGTAGGGCGAAGGTGCAAGGGGCCCCTGTCGTCATGTGCTATCTCCATGTTGCCGGTAGCTGTTGTGCCGACAGGAATAGCCAGGGGCGAGGTCCCTGCTGCCTCCATACGTGGGGTTCGGTGCTTTGGGTTCCGCAGATGGCGTAGAGCGGCGGAAGGCGGAGCGCGGGGCAGCACCGCTATCGGTTGAAGGACTGATGCTATCCTTTGGATATGTCACTGTGCTTGCATGCACTTACCTTGAACTGGTTTCCCCTTCCATAATGCGCAAGAGGTGTGGGTTGTGCAGCTGACAGCCAGGCGTGTGTGTTGTGCGTCGCAATGCGCTGTTGGCTGTTGTCGATACAGTCATATATTGAGCAGCCGACCATTCTTTATGGCGGCGGGGGATGCTTTTTACAACCGGGGGAATGGTGTGGGACAGGACTGCTGTGGGTTCGATACACTACACTGCATTGTGAGATGGCATTGCATATATTCTTCAAATCCTTCACTGTATTGTACTCTTATCCTATCCGCGTGATGTGATGCTTGCAATTGGCGAGCAATTACACGTGGCACACATGCAAGGGCGATGCGTAGCATGCGCACACGTCCTTTCGGCGTCCTTTCTTGACTTTTGTTCTATATCGTGAGGGGGTTACGGGGGGCTAGGGTTTACAGCTTGGCTGTTGACTGCATGTTCCGGCTGGACCTATCGTGCTGGCGATATTGCTTGCACTGTCCTTGTTGTATCTGGAGCATGCATCTGGAGCACGTAATATAAGCAGCATGTAACATGCAAGCTGGCATTCTGTACGCACCGAGCACCTCCTAGCCAGGGCGCTCCCCTGACTCTCCCCTGCTCCTAGCACAGCTGCCTGACGCGAGCGCCGTCTTAAAAACGCCATGCCTGTTTCCGACAGGATAAGTCCGTCAGGCAGCCCCTAACATCTGGTCGGTGTGTGAACCGGTAGTTGTGTAGTAGGATGCGGTGATGGGAGGTACAAACGCACAGCAGCAGAGTTCATGTGTGTTGTTGCGCATACCGGTACAAGCCACGCAAGCAGCTTAACCACGGCAAACCGCTTCTTGAGTGATGATCTCAACACGTGCCTGTTCACTGCCGCACAGGCAGCTTTGCCCACAAGACTGGTTGGTTGTGCCACTCCCTTGCATATAGGGACCCCCAGACCGAGGCGACCGCTGGGTGTGCCCAACACAATAACGAGACTGGACGACATTGGGTCAGGGCACTCACGAGAGCAGGGAGCGGTTTACCGGTACCGTATTACCGTAGTGGCACAAATATAATTTACAAAAATAATTGCTCAGGGGGCCTTGTCAATAGAAAAAATTAATTGTCTGCGGGCTTGTAAAAAAGTGCAATTAATTGTCGGCTCCCGAGGTGGTGCTAGGAAAGGCCCAGAAAGCTCGCCTAAGCCCTCTGCCGGTGTTTTGGGTGCTTGCCAAGACCTTACAAGATCTGTTCCTGCTGGTCCTGCGTGCCTTGGCCCTTCTCAGGGGCCATACGGGCGCTGTTTTGTGGGCCTACACGTGCCTGTCAAAACGGCAAATTAAT